>JANHFM010001553.1:114186-129762 GCA_032468115.1 Grayia smithii | reverse complement strand
TCTGGCCGCTCAAGAAATAGTCAGGCACGGGAAGGGTTTTGTGGCTCCCGGTGTTTTCTTTTCTGTGGGAAATGGGTTCAAATGGCTCTTTGAGAGTTTAAGATTGCAAACCCCTGCACTAGGAAGAAGGAGGAGAAAAAAATCACAGTATAAAATAGATACTTACAACATATATTGTCTGATTCTGCAGATCAGGTGTCAAAGCTGCCTTTTTAAATAAACGTACGAAATCGTTGAATGTGTTGCAGGATACAAATGAAGGATCTTCTTCTTTGATGAAGAGGCATTGCAACTGTCTCAATATTTCTTCCAGAAGTAACCTTGAAGTAAAACATTCGGCACAATTCACAAATATATGAGGAAGCTGAAAAGCAAGAGAACAAAGATACATTTCCTTCTGTTTATGTTTACAAGGCTCTTCACAGCAAACCTAACTTGGAATGTTTACAAAGTAACAAAACAATAACATTATCTACAAAGCAATGTCTAAGACTCAAAGATAGGTTAACTCACTAATTACAGCTAATTTGCAAAAATCACTAAATAGCCAAGATCAGAAGTGAGGGCTGCATAGTAATGCTATCCTGAGGGCACTGTATATAATCATGAATATGTCCATCAAGTGTATAAGCCAACCCTAGAAATACCATGAAAAATGTGTCATGTATAATTAAGCTGACGTCTGAATTTTAAACCAGTGACAGGTGGGAAACTGGACATTGTTACCTCATCATTTATAAGACCATGCAATTTTAAGGCTGTGACAGCCCCTTTTTTTTTTTTTTTTTAAAGTAAGCTCTGGTCTGCAATTTTTTGGAGCGTACTTTGGAATCTAAAAATCTCAGCTTATCTGCAAATATATATAGTAAGTCCCATTCAAATTAATAACTCTTACTTTTGAGCACAGCTCCCTCCCGTTTTTAAATGTATTTATTTCATTGCTAAGTACATACTGATAGGGACTGATATATAATATATATCAATCAATATATAGTAAAATATATTTTACTTTATAGAAAGTGAAAAAAGTAAAGGAGTCCCTGCGGATTTTACTCCGCTAGTTGTTGCCAACTCTAGAGTGCGCTGCTCATTTCTTTCAAAGCCACTGAGCCAACACTATCTCAAGACATTACCACAGTCATGTAAAACCAGCATGATGTCACGAGCGCTGTTACCTTCCCACCAAAGTGGTACCTATTTATCTACTCGCATTTGCATGCTTTCAAACTGGTAGACTGGCAGGAGCTGGAGTGAGGACAGGAATTCACTCTGTTGCGTGGTGCTTGGGTCTCAAACCTCAGCATCTTAACTGCTGAGCCACCATACCACCCTGTGTGTGTGTGTGTGTGTGTGTGTGTGTGTGTGTGTATGCATATGTATATATACATTAAAAATCAGCCATCAGGGCATACTCTAAATTGATTGCAATATGCAATGCATGCAGTTATGTTCAACAAGACAAGATGAAAAGATTGCTGGTAAATACCCTGTTTCCCCCCAAATAAGACATCCCCTGATAATAAGCCCTATCGGGCTTTTGAGCGCATCGCAATAAGGCCAAGTGCTAATTTCAGGGTTCAAAAAAACATAAGACGGGGTCTTATTTTCAGGGAAACACGGTATATAACAAATTAATCACATTCAATCACCATTATAAATAAGAGCTGGGAAAACATAACATAGCATCAATGCATATGAGAAGATCCACAATTGGAACTCAGACTAGGACATGACAAAAATCAGAAACTTGACAAGTCTACTGGTAAAAAGCAAACAATAAACACTATTTATTTGGCGTATCCTTATTCTAAATACAACTTTTCTTTTCTTTCTAAGGCCAAGGAAGCATATATTTTGAGCACAGATGGATCATAATTCATAAGTACTGACACTAAAGGCAGCTGCAGAAAATTGTTAATTTCCTGCCCATTTGCCCTATTCACCTACACCCAAATAGAAATAAACACAACTTTGATTTTCTGGATTATTTTATGCATTGGGCACTTCCTGCCAAAATGTTTTTGGACAATCCCACTAAACCAGGGGTCTGCAACCTTAAATACTCAAAGAGCCATTTGGACCCACACAAAAGAAAACACCGGGAGCCACAAAATCCTTCCCGTGCCTGACTATTTCTTGAGCAGCTACAAAACTAGCATATGTAGTTGAATTAAACATTCTGTTTTCTTCTGAAACTTTCCTTTTCTTAGATTTATCCATGGTTGGCCTACCGGGGGTTGAAAAACTCAGTAAGTTGCATGCTGGTGCGTGTCACACATTGGCGGTTGTGACGCATATTTTGAGTGACAGGGGAGCCGCAGCAGAGGGATAAAAGAGCCACATGTGGCTCCAGAGCCAGTTTGCTGACCCCTGCACTAAACAGTTCCCCATAATGAACGTTAAGGTATTTCTCTATATTAAATGTGAACCGCTTTAAAAAAGTAACAAAAAATAACATGTTTTTTTCAAATCTTTTTTCTTTTAAGAAAAAACTGTTAAAGTAGATCATTCTTACCTCCAAGGTTTTTAGAAGAGTCTGCACCACATAAGTCTTTCCACTGGATGTGTGTCCATATATGAAAAGGGCTGGAAAGCTAAAGTGTTGACGCTAGGAAATAATATGTACATACTTAGGAGGGTGGCTTTTTTTTACTTTAAATATACCCTGCCCTTTGTTTAAATGTTTTTTAGGACTTACTCATTATTTTTTACAACATTGCTGAACAATGATTGATGAGAGACAAAGAGAGAGAAAAAAGAGAGAGAGAGACAGAGAGAGGTAGAGAAAGAGAATAAGTGAAAACAAAACTGAATAATGAGGCAAAAAAGGACCTTGAAAAGGAAAAGAGGAATCTTAAAAGTTAGCATCACAAATACTTAAAATTTGGCAAGCAAGTGGATCTTCCCAAGCCTCATCTTCAAGGTACCATCTTCAAATGTACCTTTTCAAGGGTACTGTCTCTGTCTATGGAGATTCTCAACCATCCAGGTCATTGTTGTCTCAAAGGTGCTTTTCATTAGGCAACTGGACTTCCTTGTTTTTTTTCCCTAACATTTCCCTTCTCATCCAAAAAGCTTCTTGGATGTGAAATGAAACGTTAGGGTAAAAAAAACCAAGAAAGTCCAGCTGCCTTTTGAAAAGCACCTTTGGGACAGCACTGTCTCTCCTTAGTCTCACTTCCTGCCCAAATCATCAATTTCAATTCAAGTAACATCCATTTCTTGTTCATTCTTTCGATAGGAGCAGAAAAATGAAATCTGGTGTAAAGATACCACAAGAGCAGTTCCTGTAAAGCAGTGGTTCTCAACCTTCCTAATGCCACAACCTTTTAATACAGTTCCTCATGTTGTAGTAACCCCCAACCATAAAATTATTTTCGTTGCTACTTCATAACTGTAACTTTGCTACTATTATGAATCATAATGTAAACACCTGAAAGTCAGGTGTTTCCTCAACCTTTCTCACAAGCACAATGGCCCACATCTAACGAAAATCAGAGTCTACTGCGCCTACTTGGAAATAGGACCTATTAGACCATCGGAAATATGTGTTTTCTGATGATCTTAGGTGACCCTTGTGAAAGGATTGATCGACCCCCAAAGGGGTCCCAACCCACAGGTTGAGAACCACTGATCTACAGTGAAATTTTGCCAGAACAGGATTGATTCCATTATCTTGGAAAAGATGAGCAAGACAAGGTATTCTGAAATGTGGAACCATCACCAAGAATGTATAGCTCTGCATCCTTTTTCCTTTCACCTCACAAATATTAAGAAATATCAATATTCTCTATGAGAATATTCTCTAATATCAATATCTCTAATACAGACAGTAGACTGGTCTCAGCAGAAGAGTCCTCTAAGCATATAGCTGCTATGCCATATATTATTTATACTAATACCGTAAAAAACCATTACCTTGGTCCCAGAGCCCTGAATAGGCTGGTGGACTGGTGTATACGCATAAATCTGATTCCCACTGAGGAATGGGTGGCTTAAAAGCAGTCAATTAATTAATTAATTAATTAATTAAAATTTCAAAATAATGTCACCATATGAGCATTATTAAGAATTCTGGGAATTGCTATTCACATCTACTGTATGTAGGTACCAAGTTTGGAGAAAATTGACATACGATTTGATGTCTGTTTTGAGGTGGTTTTGCATTCTAAATTTCTAAATATAAGCTATAGGTTAAAGTGAAACTATACAGTGGAATATTTCAATAATTCATATTTTTTAAAATTCTGATTGCAGATTGACACAAATGTAATTTGTCTATTTAATAAATAAATTGGTATTTAGTGTTAATTGACTCAGGTATGGTATTTGCTACTATATTCACAAAAAGAATAAACTATTTAGATTTTAAACACTTCTTCAAATATATCAAATTTAACTTGCAAACGTTGATCTCAAAGTATTTCAGAGTGATCTGCATAAACACATTTACTGACTGCATGAGTATGCATTATATACAGAGAGATACAAATTTCTTTTTAAGACTTAAATGTTGACATGAAATAGAACTTTTACCTCTTACAATTTATAATTTATATATTCAAAGAATAAAGTTTTCAATATTGGTATCTATCTCTATAGAGATGTTATTGATAAAAATAATTAGGGGTCTCCTACACATATTCCTTGTGTGTCCAATCACACTTGGCCAATAAAGAATTCTATTCTATTGGATGAATAGAAAGCTTGAGCTTTCTATACATTATTGCATGTTTACTTTTTTCACATGTTTGCTGCATGCTTACTCCATTTTCTACATTTTCCCCAAAGTCACTGAGAAGCTGAAAATAAAATTGCAAGTTGCAGCTGTTTGACATTTCACTTAACGATCATGGGCAATTTGCTTAATAGTTACAGTGAAAGTAACTATTGTAAGTCCAGCTCATTCCTGTGATGTCTACCTTAACAACTGCTTTGTTTCATGATCATGTTGCTGGCCCCAAATGTAATTGGGATTAAATAAGGACTATCTGTAAAATGAAAATATCTCAACTTTCTTCAGTCTCACAGTCAGCTTTATTTAGTATATTGCTACATGAGTAGTCTTTGACTTACAACAGTTCATTTGTGACTGTTACAACAGCACTGAAAAAATTGACTTATGCCAGTTTTTCACACTTATGAACATTGCAACATCTCTTTAGTCATGTGAAGAAAACTGAGATGCTTGGCAATTGGTTCATATTTATGACAGCTGCAGTGTCCTGGGGTTGTAAGATCAGGTTTTGCAATATTTCTGACAAGCAAAATCAATGGGGAAACCAGATTCACTTAACAATTGTGTTACTAACTTAACAACCGCAATGATTCACTTACCGCAAGAACTATGGCAAATTAAGGTCATAAAATGGGGCAAAACTCACTTAATAAATATCTTGCTTAGCAATATAAATTTTGGGCTCAATTGTGGTCATATATCAAGGACTACCTGTTTTGTAGAATCAGGTTTAAAAATAATATTAACTTATTAAATTTGTATGCTATTTGACTGCTAATAACTCAGTTTAAGTTTTGCTCTTAGAGAAGGTTTTTGAGATTTAAGATGAAACTGACAGTATGACCTAAGCAAACCAATTAAAGTGTGGAAGGGAAGAAAAGTGACAAGAACAGGGCTGATTTATTATTTGGTTTCAAAATCAAGCTTCAAAAAATCCAATTTAGAAGCATAAGTTCTAAATAGTGGCAAGTTTGGCCCAGTAATCAATCTAGTGCTATAAACACTAAAATAAACAATATATAAGAATCCAAAATGCTGTACCCAATGAAATGAAGGATAATAAGAGATGCATAATAGTAAATTTAAGCATGAGATGTCGTATCTAGTCACTAAGGGATTATAGATATCTATAAAAAGTTGACATGCATAGAGATCACAATCCTGAATTTCTTCTAACATTAGTCCTTCACCCTCTCTCCACCCAGCCTTTTGCTAGGGCATTTTACTTTTTGAATTGTATTAGGGGGTGGAAAGTTTTTTCTCCTTCAGAAATATTACTTACTCTGTTGGTACTTTCATTTGAATTTGAAAACTACCCAACAGTAAGTCAATACTTACAATGTGTTAACATGCCTTTAAATGGAATAGGGCTAGCCAGGGCTAAAATTTAATACACTGTTCCATGACTGGAAATTAATTTCTCTTTGCCATTGATTATGCCTTGATTAATTTCTGGCTTGCCATTTATTACTACTTAATCATTCACATCAACTGTTATCGTTTTATCTGCTATGCCTTAAACATATAATTTACATCATTTTTTTCTATGACATCATAAAAACAATCAACAACCCAACTGTCACTTGCATTCCTAATTCGATCCTAATTTGCTAGGACACAGTTTAATGGAATCAAAAAGATTCCATTTACAGGATTTGTATAAAGTCAATTAAAGCCGCATGAAATAGTGCATGTCCTTTTTTAATAGTAATTTTATTTAAAAAAATTACAACTACAACAATAAATAACTAATATGTTATATCTCAATATAACAAATGTAACCAATTTATGAGCTCAGCCACAACTCTTGACCCTCATGCTCAGTGATAAAGTCAAGACTTTAAGGCCTTTCAAAAGTGGACAGGGTTGGGAGCAATCTAATTTTCGGGAAAATAGTATTCCAGAGGGTGGGCATTGCGACAGAAAAAGCTTTTCTCCTTGACACCGCTAGATGGCATTCCTTAATAGACAGAACCAGAGCATACCTCTTCTGTGGTCCTAATGGAATGAGTAGACATTAGTTGGAAGAAGCAGCTCCTCAAATATAGCAGTGGCCACATGCTATAAAGGGTTTTATAGGTTACAACCAGCACCTAGAATCGAACCTACAAGTAAACAGGCAACCAATGCAGCTCATGAAGCAGAGGTAGGACAGTGATAAAAAAAGCAAATGCAACTGTTCATACTTCCGCATTCAATACAATTTATACCTTCCATATGGTCTTCAATGGCAGCCCCATGAACATTTCAATAGTCCATTTGGAAGGTGACTAAGGCATGAGTGACCATCAACAATGTCTAGTGGTCCAGAAAGAAAGGTCCTAATACCTAATAATAGAATTAAGTCAAAGTATCAGCTACTATTGAGACCACTAACAACATAACAGTATTTTAGAGAAGACTAAGGTAAGCAGTATCTTAAGCAGTATCTGAACAGTCATAAACTAAAAAATAGCTTCTACAGAGTCCATTATGCTCCAAAATTTCCAGATTTAACATAGAATAAAATATTGTTTATTTTTAAATCAACAGATCCTCATGTTTCCCATTTTTTCACACATGGTGATTGATATCTATAATTTAAATTAATTAAAGGTAGGTTAGAAGACGCCTATATTCAATGAACGTGCAAAACATTGCTGAAGCTTCTAAAAAGCTACTTTCTTCTATGATCTTCTTCCAATATCACTTTAGGTAGCAAGATCCTAGTTCCTCTTTCAGAAAGCTCCTAAACTAGGGTCTCTGATTTTCAAAATTTTCCTTACCAATTATTTAAAAAAAAAACAGATTTCTGTCCGTTTCCCTTTCCCCGTACACTTGCATTTCTTCCTATTTTTTTCCTTCCCTACCCATGTATTTTGTAGAAGATGAGGGCTCTGCATACAATGAATTCACAGCAAACCCTGTGATGTCCCACTGTCCAATTTTTCCCTTTCTAACATTTTTTTTTTAAATTATTGAACAATTATTCCTCTGAAATCGATTTGTATAAAATGCATAGATGTAACTCCCAAACACTTTAGCACTTCCAGAAAATGTTTCTAGATATGCTAGTATTGTAGTTTTAATTAGCTGGTTTCTGTTTCTTATTGGAAGAAAAACAATTATTATAAAATTTCACATTGTTGTATATAATAAAACTGATGAAATAAATGAAAATGAATGGGCAATTAATCATTAACCCCTCCCGCTCTACAATGCTGGAAGCAATACAAGATGCAGAATCTACAAAAAAAGGAAGCTATTAATTATGCTGGCAAAGGATCTTTGTGAATGAGATTTAGTTCTGAGTAAACATTTGAGATATGTATGACTAAGAGAAAGGGGATTGTTGAATAAACATGCCAGTACTGCGTACTCTGTGAAATCAGCATTTTATGTTTGTTTTCACATGACTACAAAGAAGATATATCAGATTAGATACATTGTTGAACATGTAAACCAAAGAAAGGTATTTTCCCCCCAATATAAAAATATTGCCAAAATGGAAAATAATTTTTTTAAGTATCAGAAGCTGTATAAATGATTGCTTTAAAAAGGTCTTGAATAATAATTAAAATCATGAATTACAAGTTCAGATTAGTATGTACGTTTAGCCATAAACTCATACATAATGACTTCAAATGTGTCTCCAGTTGGAAGATGCAGGCATACTCTATTGGTTTTCGGTACTGTTCATTGGAAAAATGTTTTTGGGAAAGACAAAACTTTTATTCCTATGTTTTTAATCTTTATTTAATTTTTCCTGATTTACAAGGAAATCTGGCTCCCCCAAGGACACTGAGCAGAAGGGCAACAACGCATAAGGATTCTTTAGGAAATTCTCCAGGGACAGAGCCTAAGTATGCAGCAGCTGTGCACAGTAGAGAAAAAACCAGAACAGATGGCAACTAAACCCATGGCATTTCTATTTAGCGCATGTGCATGAACAATGATTGCACGGAGCACGGAGACAAAATATTAGCATAATAGAACTGTTTAGCACAGTATTTTTTTTAGTGATTATGTCATTTGAAGAGCTCTTGCCACAAGAAAGCTGTCTTTCAAACCTACTCAGCAATAATTGATACATCATGGTCAGATATATCATGGGCTCATAAATTGAAAGTTATTAACTTCCAGAGTAATTTAAGAAGTTACGGTCAAGAGTATCATTAAGTAGATGCTTACTATTATTCTTCTCATGTTTCTTATTACCTGTCTCCTCCTACTTATGACTATAAACTTGTTGCTTGTATCTTTATGATTTATATTGTTTTATTTAGTTTCCTAGTATGATTTGATTGCTTATTTAGTATCCTATGACTATCACTAAATGTTGTATCTTATGATTCTTGATGAATGTATTTTTTATGTACACTGAGAGCTTATGCACCAAAGACAAATTCCTTGTGTGTCCAACCACTCTTGGCCAATAAAGAATTCTATTCTATTCTATGCTAATGATGTACCGGTATTTACTGAAATACAGCCAATAACCAAACAGCATTATTTCACCAGGGTCCAAGACTTATTCAGAAAAGTAACATCACAAAACAGGTAGGCTAGCATAAAATATTTCCTGTGTGCTTAAGATTTATATGGTGTCATGAATACTGATGAATCAATATATTGTATTTCTATTGAATAAAAAATAGTTGAGTTAATAATATGTTTTGAAATACCTGCTAATCTGAAAAGTATATTTGTTTCTATCTGGACGTTGGAATTCTAGTTTGTATTATAATTGAAATGATAGCTAAGTTGCACTGAAAATCACAATACAAAGGTGTCAGTTAATGTTTCGTAATCCAATATACTTGTTAAGTCATTTATTAAACAAGGTTTCAGTGTAAGCTATCGTGTGAGTATTCACATTTCAAGCACAAATAACGATTTTTGAATCTATTCAATTCAATTTTACTGTGTTTTCACACAAGAATGTGGATAGAATGCATAGGGAATATGTTACAACATGAAAACTATCTTGCTCCTCTTGCAGAAACTTTAATTAAATACCTACTCTTATAAACTAGAAAAGCAATTATTATAGGAAAATTGAATGCATTCTCAGCCGTAATTTAAATGTACCTCAAGAAAAACCACTTCCTGATAAAAAAGAAGTTGTGCATGTATTTTCTTTTATCACCAGTAAAATCTTTAAGGTTAATTTTTGGATTTTCTTGTCATTGTCCATTGCTTGACAGATATACACAATTATTTTTAACAACGGCCTATGAAATTTATTAAGGCTGCACAAAGATTCAGATTTGAAGGGCAAAATGTGATTCAGAGCACACATGAACGCACACATAGCACCTGCTGTGATCACCTTAAATGTGTTTCTTTCCTGACATTGTACAGCAGCTGTGGAGGGAATTTGTCCTGGGATTTAACTGAAGTGTGATAAGCTAGAGACACTGCAGAACATAGACTGCAATAGAAGAGCTATGTTAGCCTATAGTAGGAAAAAACTGAAAGCATTTTGATAGTATCTTTCTGGTTAATAAATTTTATTTATTAAAAGTAAATAAACTTCCATGAGTTACAGCTGTATATGGTAAGTTTTTTAATAATAATTTGGAAAGTGTTACCATATTCCTTTTTATTTTTGTATGCAGTGTGAAGAGATGCGTGTACAATGAAAAACAGGACATATTCACACATTTTTAGACTTATGTTAATATAAATGCAATAGCTTTTTAACAAACAGAGAAAATGTGACTTGACATATTTTCTTCTTTGAAAATAAAAATGAAAGCAATTCATTCTTTTATTTAATTAGAATGATATAAAATTGATTTTTATAAATTTTTAAAGATTATTATCTATTTTAATCATTGGTCAGTTTCAAATTTCATACAAGTTATTTTGATATTTATAATCCTTTTCTTGTTAGTGTCAGCCTCGAATCGGTTCATGCCGAAATAAACAGACTAACACTGGTTTGTTTAGGAAATACAGTTTACTCCTTCACGGCTGCTTGAAGGTAACAAAGTTGAAGTCAGCGTTGAGAGCATTTGCCTCTTAACGCTTTTTAAACACGGCGCACGGCCGTCAGCCAATCAGCTGGATGATGATGTCAAAAAGCAGCGCCGCCTCCTCCACCTGTACTCCAATTTCCGGCCGCCTCCTCCACCTGTACTGCCCCGTGTCTACTCTGCTCCCGAGGTATGCCAATCACCCACACCCGTGCACCCCGAGCCCCCCCGTAGCCCCTGATGTCCCTGTGATGTCTTGTGTAAATGCCGAGTCCGCTCTGAATCCCCCACGGGGAATGGCGGGACTGCAAGTCACGACAGGTGGCCCCCCTCACGAGTGCACCTGCAAGGGGAACGGAACACACGAAAAAGGTTAGTAAGGGGGCGGAGACCATTACCGAGGCTTATCAGGATAAAGGCGATGGAAACAGCAGAGCAAACGGTCGGCGTACATGTGACTAGCTGCCACCCAAGTAGCCTCAGCAGCAGGGTAACCCTTCCATCGGACCAGATATTGTATTTTACCCCATTGCTTACGTGAATCCAATATCTCCGCCACCTCGTAATGACCATTATGCACAGGTCCGGGGCGTGACCAGTATTGTCGAATGGCAGTCACAGGTTTCAGTAAACTGACGTGGAATATCGGGTGAACTTTACCAAGCAATGGCGGCAGTTTTAATTGCACTGTTACCGGATTGATTATTTTGACTATCGAAAAAGGGCCAATGTATTTAGGGCCTAGGGTTTTACTTGGTAACTTCAATTTTAAATATTTAGTCGATAAGTAAACATTGTCCCCAACCTGTAGAGGCTTAATGTTTTTCCTTTTCCTGTCTGCATGTTTCTTATACTGTTCAAACGCATTCTGTAAGGCTGACTGTACTTGTGGCCATACAGCCCTGATTTGTGTAAGCCATTTAGTAAGGTCCCCTGGTTTATCTGCGTGCCTCATAACCTCTAACTCAGGCATGGCAGGGAAATCTACACCGGTAACTGTTTTGAAAGGGGTAAACCCTGTGCTCCTATGGACTGAATTATTATAGGCCACTTCTGCAAAGGGTAAAAAGGAGGCCCAATTAGTCTGTTGATATGAAACGTAACTCCTTAAATATCGTTTTATTATGGCATTTACGCGTTCCGCTGCCCCATTAGTTTGCGGATGGTAAGCAGAACTCAAGGCTTGAGTGGACCCCAATTCTTTAAGGAAGTGACGCCAGAATCTGGCAGTAAACTGCACACCCATATCGGAGATAACTCGTTTTGGAGCACCGTGTAAACGGTACACATTTTGGATGAACAAACGGGATAGTTTCCTAGCGGAAGGTAGTCCTTTACATGCTACAAAATGTGTTTGTTTAGAAAAGAGGTCGACTATGGTCCATATTACCGTAGAACCTTGACTGCTGGGCAAATCTATTATGAAGTCCATAGCGACCTCTTCCCAAGGGATTGTTGGATGGGACACGGTTTGTAATAAACCTAACAGTTTTCCTGTTCGTGCTTTTGAGACGTTACAGACTGGACATGTTTTGACATATTGTTCTATATCCTGTTGCATATGAGGCCACCAGAATTGTCGTCGGGTAAGATGAAGGGTCTTTAAGAAGCCAAAGTGTCCGGATTGTTTGTTGTCATGACATCTATGCAAAACGTCCCCTCGCAAGTCAGATGGAATATATAATTATATATATAATAAGCTTTAATAAATATTATAACATGATAGTTACCATGCTTAGCAACAAAAATTTAGGAAATGAATCTTTCTTTCGAAAACTAAGTATATCCATCAAGGAACACTTTAAAAAATACAGATTGTACACTCATCAAAAGAAGTAAGAACTGTCAATTTGATGAAGTACAACCCTCACTTCATTAGTATTGTACAAGGAAGCAAAATTCCACACAAAATAGAACTGCTAAAATATTAACAATTACCAGCTGGTCAGAATCCATCTTATATAGATAAAAATATGTCAAATATAATTTATTAGATGGTCTCTGATGCCATACTCCATTTCTGTTCAATGTACTGAAAAATTATACTACAGCTTTAATACCATCTAAAGCAAGGGCCAAAAAGTTGAAAAGAATAACACAAATCTGTTGTGTATCTAATAGCTACATGAATCATTATGAAATTCAAAAATACAATGCACGTTATTGTTGTTTTCTGATTTCTGGGAAAGGAGAGATACATACCTTTCTCCAATTAAATATTTGTTCATTGTGAGTAGGAAGTAATCATATAGTTTAACACAAACCATTCATTTCTGTTTGCATGAAGTTTCTCACCCAAAAATCAAACAAAGATTAAAATAATCTAAAGCATATAATGACTGACAAATTTTCTTACTTATAAAAACTAATACAAAAGTGCAGCTTATCTGCCCATCCAACAGAAGCTAACATTATTATACTGTAACTACATTTTGGTTATTTTAGTAGGCTTTTCAATTCATCCTATGGATTTATAAAGAATGATGAACCAGAAAAACAACACAGGAAAAGTTATCAACATCCTCATCAATTAGAACAAGCCAAAGCTTTCAATGAGTTTTAATTTTGAAAATAAATTACAGGAATCTTATAAAATTTTGCATGGTTTAGAGCAGAGGTCCTCAAACTTTTTAAACAGGGGGCCAATTCACAGTTCCTCAGACTGTTGGGGGGGGCCAGATCGGCTGGCTGGGCGTGGCTGGGTCATGTGACCAGGTGGGCGTGGCCAATTTAGTAGTCCATTGAACAATGGACACAAATTAAACTTTAATTTGTTTTGTTCCTGGGGATATTTTATTTGCTTTTGTTTGCATGTTGCTCTTTTGGTTGCCTTTTCTTTTTACTAGATCATTTTTTCAGTTGTTTAGGAGTCCAGTGGTCCACTTCAGGAAACTCAGGTTTTGCAGCAATTCTTCTCAGCCCCAAGGAGCTTGAGAAATCTCTGTCTCTCTTTCTTTGTCTCTCTCCCTCTCTTCTCCCCCTCTCTCTCCCCTCCTTTCTTTATTTCTGTCTCCGTCTTTCTCTCCTTCTTTCTCTCTTTCTTTCTTTCTCTTTCTTTCTCTCCCTCTCCTTCTCTCCCTCCCTTTCTCTCTCTCCCTCTCTCTTTCCGTCTCTTTCTCTCTTTCTCTTTCTCTCTCTCCCTTTGTCTCTCTCTCTCTCTCTCATCTTCTGGAGGCGGGGAGGTGAAAAACGGGCCTCCTTTCATTATCGCCCCGCCTCCAGAAGTATTCTGCAGGCCAAAACCAGGCAAAAATGCTCATTTTGGGGGCAAAAAAATGGGCAGTTTTCACCCGTTTTTTGGCCTCCTTTCACCCCCCCCACAGGCCCTCCCCTGCCCACCTGCGCTCTTTGCGACAGCATTGTGTGGTGAGCGCTGAACCACTGAAATGAGTAGAAGTGGGAAGTGCAGCTGGACAGTGGAAGATAAGGGCGATAGCTGGAGGAGCCTCCTCAGGGCCCGTATCAGCCAGGAAAAGCCAGCTATGCAAGGAGTGGTGGGGAGGAGAGGGGTGGGGGCAGGACAAGGGGTGGGGCTTAACCCCACCACTCTGCAAGCCAGATAAATTGGGTTGGCGGGCTGCACCCAGCCCACGGGCTGTAGTTTGAGGATGCCTGGTTTAGAGTAAGCAAAATTATAATTATTAACCCATTATATTTTTCTAGAATTCAAGAATTCCTTCAATTCTGTCACGTACACAAAATAAATAGTAATTGCAGTTCTTTTAATATAAACAAATACATTTGTTCCACAGAAATTCTTCTCAAGGAAAAATATGGGATTCCTCAAGCTTGAGGACAACACATAAAGATCCATTTAAAGTTTCAAATATTACCTTGACTATTAAAATCTTTCAAAGTACTTAATGTGCAATAAGTATGTGATATGTAAAAGATACAGCATACAAAAGAAAAAAAGAAAGGGAATTCAGCAGCAGATTATCCATTGGGATTTAGGTGGGGCCAGGTTGTTCTCAGTTCTAATTTTCAGTTCTAATGGTGCTATATATTTAATTATTCAAGTTCTACACTTCAAAGACAGACACGAAAAAAATAGTACTGGAACTACTTACTATTGGTAATGATAGCATACACACACACGCACACACACTAAATGTAAAAGAGTATATCCTACCGATTTATTTTCAGCCTTTTAAGATTGCACAATATAATACCAGGTACATAACTCATGCTTAAAATATTGCTAATTGCTAATGTAATACTGCTAAAGTTTTATATTACACAGTACATACTGTTTGGATGTTACTACAAACAGGCTTTTTCATTTCCACTGTGATTTTAAAAACTGATCCCACAGCTGGTAAATGGAGCAAAGTAAGCCAGTGTACATATTACAAGTTCATATTTCAAATGTAGTTCTAACTCACAGAACCAATTATCAATAAGTACTGAACCACTCTTGCCATGTCAGGTGGTAACCTGTGTTCTATACTCTTTAAATCAGGATACACTAGTTTAAATGGTGACTATACATCTAGATTACAAATTAACATTATAAATTTTCAAATATTTAATGGCAGAGAATATTTTATTAATGTGCACTGAAGCTTAAAGGATTAAAACCAGACAAATTATTCAATTCAGCAAAAATGTTGAATAAAAGTTTAATAATATGAAGATATTATCTTTCAAGTACTGTATTTTTTGGAGTATAAGACGCAGCTTTTTCTTCCCTAAAAGGGAGTGAAAAATCAGGTGCGTCTTATACATCGAATGTAGCCTCACCTGGTCCCCACCCTTTGACCTCAATTTACCTCCTTAGAACAAGCAGAAACAGCCAGTCTAGCTTCCACAGAGTTGGATTGGCCTAATTAGCATGTTAATTGTCCTGACCGTCAGCTGTTCCAGGTTGTAGCAATT
>JANHFM010001553.1:79938-105274 GCA_032468115.1 Grayia smithii | reverse complement strand
CTGACTCTGTAAACCGCTTAGAGAGGGCTGTAAAAGCACTATGAAGCAGTATATAAGTCTAAGTGCTATTGCTATTTGCAACCAAAATAGTCGCTTTCATGTACTTTCCTAGATTAAGTTTCTTTCTGTATTTTATGAATTATTACTTCTAATACTTAATTTATTCCAATTAGATATTTAAAATTGTATAGCAGTAAGATGAAAATGAAATCTTGTAACAAATGATAGATAAGAAAGACAAGAAAACAGTAATATGAAGTGAAATATTTAGTGCTTTTTGCTTTATACATGTTTATTCAAATTACGTTTTAGGAAACAATTCCTAGGAATGATATGCCTTTATCTAAGTTGTGTTCATCAGTAAACTAGCACAACTGACAAAGGGAAGACACAAATATCTCACTTAACAACATAAATTTTGTCTTTGATTGTGGTTGTAAGTCGAAGACTAGCTGTACCAGTCTTTTTCTCCAGAAGGGGCATTGGTTTACCTGAACACCGTTTCTCGCCAAGGTGGGACCACCAGTCAGGCATGGGTTAACTCCATCTGGACCAATGGGATTGAGCTTGCAGTAGATGATTGCTCCTACTACTACTACTGAACCCCAGATTTCGGCGAGGGAGGCACCGCAGGCTGACATGGAGAGCTGCAATGACAAGGTTAGTCCCACCCCCAAAACGAGGCCCCGAGGAACTGGGTGGGACTGACCAGTGGTCCCACCTTGGTGAGAAACGGCATTCAGGTAAGCCAATGCCCCTTCTCCACCAAGGCATGACCACCGGTCAGGCATGGGACATACCAAGACGGTTGTCCTATTGGGAGGGATCCAAAGGGGCCAAAAAACCACCACCCATTGAAGAACCCTGCAGCCGAAAGCCACATCCGCCGAGGCATACAGATCAATCTTGTAGTGGTGAATAAATGGAGTGGGCAATGACCAGATCACTGCCCGACAAACCTCCTCTAGAGGAGCCTGAGAGGCCCAAGCCACCGAAGTGGCGGAGGTCCTGGTAGAGGGGCCGTGATGTGGTGGGGAACTGGCAAGGCCTGAGCCTCATAGGCTTGGCAATAGTTGCCTGAAGCCAGTGTCCCAGGGTGGATGGTGATGCCCTAAGACTCAGGGAAGTGGGTACGAATGAGACAAAGAGGGACTCCGTGCGTCAGAACACCAAAGTCCGCTTGATGTATAAGCGGAGTGCCATTTGAACGTCGAGGAGATGCCAGCGGCTTTCTAAGTGATGGACCGGGTTGGGGCAGAAATTAGGGAGGACCAATTCTTGTGCACTGTGAAAGGTAGTGTTTACTTAGGAAGGAAAGTAGGATCCAATCTAAGGACAACCTGGTCCGAATGAAAAATGCAAAGGTCGCTTCTGGATGACAAGGCTGCTAGTTCCGAGATACGGTGGGCCAAAGTAATGGCCACCAGGAATGCAACTTTGTAGGAGAGGAACCGACGGCTGACCTCTCTGAGAGGCTCAAAGACACTGAGCTTAAGGGCGTCGAGAAACTTAGTAAGGTCCCAAGTGGGGTAACGATGGACCGTCGGGGGCCGAATGTTAGTGGCACCCTAAAGAAACTGTCGAATCAGAGGGAGACGGAACAGGGAACCTGATGGCCCACCCCTGAGTACAGAAGAAAGGGCTGATACCTGTTTCTTGAGGGTAGCAGGCGCCAAACTGCTGTCCAGGTTGTCTTGGAGGAAGTCAAGAATCTGCACCGTTGATGCCAAAGTTGGGTCGATGGCTTTCTTGTGGCACCAGCGAGAGAAGGAACACCAGGTGGAGTTGCAAATGCGATTGGTGGATGCTCGGTAAGCCGGCAGGATGGTATCAATTACTTTGCTGGAAAGGTGCCGGCCACTGAGGCGCCACCGCTCAATCACCAAGCATGTCAGCTGTGACGGAGCCAGAGCAGGCGGTGGGAAGCTATAGTCGCCCCAATGATTTAGCAACAAATTTGGAGGCATTTAAGGTGGCATCCGGCGAAAATTCAAGGGAAGCAACCAATATATTAAGGTCCTGGTGAGATCGAGAGTCAGACACTGGCAAATGTTCTTGCAATTGGTGGAGCCATAGGAGGGAGGCCCGATTGAAAAATGAGGCCATCGTGGAAGCCCTAATGGCCCAAGGTGGCATGGTGGGCATGGTGGGCTTTAACTAAGACCTGTCTGACCTGTTGGCCCTCCTCAGGAGAGCCAGCAAGGACCGAGGGGCACCCCAGAGAAGCCACAGGTGCATCAACGGCTGGGACCTGCAAAATTTGTGCCAACTCCAGCCCCAAATTGTAGAGGCATCTATCCAAATTGGAGAGTGAACGGCCCGATACAGGAGACCCCCACTGCCTTAGAACTATGTCCCGAAATAAGGGAGGGACTGGAATAACTTCTTCCTCAATGGCTGGCTCCTCAAATAATGGAAGGGAAGCTGGATCCCCAGCAGAGGCAGGAGAAGGTTTAGTAGGGGCCTAGCCCATAGTTGCCTTATGGAGAAGGGAGCGAAAAAGCTGGGGCTTGAAGAGGCCTAAAAAGGATGGTTGATCTGGGGACAGATCCTCATCATCTGACATCTTTGCATTTTGCAGGTCCTCGTCTCCCAGAAAGTCCATGTTAGGAGAGGGATCTAATAGAGAGCACTCCTGATCCATAGTCTGCTCCCCTGACCTACTGGCCTGAAGTTGATAAGCCAAAGCCACTGACAAATCTGAAATCCAGGATTCTGTTCTCTGGTGTAGCTCTGCTGCAATACCCTGCTGAATGGCAGCCAAAATAAAGGCAGCCAGGTTGGAAGGGATCTCTGCTTCCTGGGCTTCACCCTGAGAAAGCTCAACCTCAGCCAATGTTACAGTGGTAGGGTCGTAGGCCTGGGCTTCCTGGACCGCAGACTCAGAAAGGGGCCCAAACAACTTCTCCCTGTCAGCCAAAGGCCTAGGATTCTGGGAGGATTCCCCATCCAGTGACCAGGCAGCTGGAGCCTCCAGGGAAACAGGGGTAGAAACTGCCTCTTGTGAAGTGGAGGCCTGAGCCTGAACAGCCTCCTGTTGAGGTGAAGTGGAGGTAGAGGATCTCTTTGCAGCCTGTAGGGCCTTCTCGATGGTGTTCTCAATGGCCTTGTTGCTGGCAAGAGCCAGTCGTTCCACAGCCTTGGAAGGGCTGTTCGGGGTACAAGGGGCCAGGGAAGGATGATCCTTCTTTGCTGGGCCTGCTTGGGAAGGCCCAGGTTCCTCCCAAGCAAGGCCCGTTTGCCTTGCTTTTTACTGGCGGTGGCCATTTTGAATTCCAGGCTTAGGACAGAAAAGGCCTCTAATTTCCACGTGGCTGGGCCTAAGCTGTTGGGCCATAATGGCTGGCAAATCGACCAGCTCCAACCCCCAAGCAAGTTGAAGCAGGCTTACCCCAACTGAAGACCCGAACTACCGATTCACAGGAGGGCTCTGAAATTGTGCTTCCTGGTGAGCGCAAAGTGCAGGGAAACCCCCTGCGCGCTTCCGGCACTGCAAAGGCCATGGGGGAAGCCCCCAAAGCGGCGACAAGCTTCCAGCTGATTTGCAGCTCGAAATTGGGCCACATGGCACAATAACAATATGGCATATTGGCAGAGACAAGGAACACCTCAAAAAGTGATTTTCAGCTGGCAATCGCACCATTCAGTAAGGTACAGTCTTCAGTGGTCTCAGATAAAGTCCGTCGTGCAGGGCTCACCAGAAGCAAAGAGAGCCCTGCCTAATGAGCCCACAGGGCCTTCAGCGGGATCAGGCAATGCTCTGAACGTTGGAAAATGGGCTTACCTGATAAAAGGGAGCCCAGCCTAAAACACTGCAAAGTGGTCCTCAGCGGTATCAGGCAATGCCCTTCACGCTGGAATCTCTATCAAGGCAGGATCACACAGTCAGGATCCGAAAGAGCAGCTCTAAAAGATGTCTGTCCAGATCCGACTGAGCCTAAAATCTGGGGATCAGTAAGAGTAGGAAGAGCAATCATCTCCTGCAGGCTCAGTGGTCCTGCCTTGGTGGAGAATATTAGGGCCACAATGCTTTCATTTAAAGCTGATCAAGATCATAAGACAGCTCTTTGTACTGCATATCACAGCTGCAGATCAATAAGGTGTAATATGAAGTTGTTGACAGTGTTATTAATAATAGACCAGTTTATATTTAAAAAAAGCCAGATTGACGTTGTAGTTAAGCAGCAGTCTACAGTTCAGTTTTTGTTACGGTCACAGACCAGCATTAAAGAGAATACTTTATGAAATTGAGAACAAGCTTTCAGTTTTCTAGTCTCCTCCATATTCCTATACAAGTAAATATTTAAGAAAGTGAAACCAAAGCATATGAAAATATTTATAGTTGAGCAATTCCAGCGTGCTGCTTCTCATTATGGATGCCATTAACCTTTCTATTGTTTCATATCCTGAATAGTTTTTATAAGATTATGTGTGCTTTATGTAATGATGGGTCTCCTCTCCTATCGTCACTTTTTTGACTCGCAATTATTGCCTGAATAAGGCAATAGAGTGCCTGATCTACGGTTTTCTTAGTAAGATTTTTCAGAAATGATTTGTAATTGCTTGCTTCCTAAGGCTGAGAGAAAGTGTCTGGCTCAAGATCATTCGACTGGCTTTGTGCTTAAATTAGAGCTAGAATTCATGGTCTCTGTTTCTATTCTCTCCAGAATATAACTACTGAATACAAGACTAGACTACTTCCATATCCATATCCATAAGAGACAACTGGACTTTCTTGATTTTTCTTTGAAGATGTTTCATGACCTGACAATCTCCATAGATTTCGTGCCAAACAATTAGCCTTCCCTTTAACAACCCCCAAACTTTGGAACAAATTTCCTCAAGGAATATTGGGCGCCCTCTGATCTTGCATTTTGAGTGTATTCTTTCCAGGTATGTATGCTTATTATATTTTTAATACTCTGATTACTGGTGTTTTCTCTTTGTGCTTCACGTTCAGATTTTTTTATTTGCTCAGTTGAGAAAACACCAGTAATAATCATTGTGTTCTAAATTTTTATACTACAATATAACTTAAGTTGTAAAAATAATATTGCATCTTGTGATTGCCTTCTTCAATGACTTGAATTCTATGCTATTAACTATTATGGCATAAGATTGAAGAAGTGGATGAGTACATAAGATTTAGGAATCCAATTTAAGCCAATATTCTATACTAACCGACAGCAAAAAAAAGCTGTTGTGAATATCTGCATACCCATTAAATAAGGAATGTAAAATAAACTACAATTTCACTTTTTTACCTTTGTGCTTCTAAGAGAACAAGACCTGGAAACATTTAACCAAATAATAAAAGACAACTTGAATTATAACTGAATCTTTTTGAGAAGACTTTTAAACAATGGAAATTGAAATTCTTCATTTTGAAGAAAGCAGAGTGGCAAAGACAGATTCCACATGCAAAATAATCCCAACTGCTGCAATCTTAGCTTTGAAAAGTGCTAATAGGTTGCAGACTCTTTAAACCACATTGATACAACTCTGCTATGATATAAATAGCTGGTATTAGCATAATTACATACCATAAATTCTGAATTTGTGCCTTATAGGATTCTAATATCCTTATATTATAAAAAAGCTGTAGCCTAACATTAACAACTACCAAAACTGTATGAGCAAGCTATATTAATATATGATTTATACTTTCTAAAATACACCTCATATTGACAGGCAAGTGAAAAAGGAAGTATACGGGTTGGGAAAGATAAAAGTGTATTTTAAAAATCTGTAATGGAAAAACTGCAGATACCTAATGAAAGGGGCGTTGGTCTTACCTGATACGCTCCTTCTCATAGGTTGGAGACATCAGCCAGGAATGGGTTTTGCCCTCTGTTCCTTTAAGAGACTGAGCCTTCAAAATCTTTTGCCTCCAAGCCACGCCTCCGCCTTCACCGTCCGTCTTATTTGCGAAGGTAGTGGAAAGGCTCCGACGTGTTGGCCAGATAGAAACAGACAAGAGTAAAGAAAATGAAACAGACCAGACTAACAGAAAAGGGAGGAGCTGGCTGATGTCTCCAAACTATGAGAAGGAGCGTATCAGGTAAGACCAACGCCCCTTCTCCATAGTATTTAGAGACATCAGCAGGAATGGGACATACCAAAGCTACGTGTCCCCATCCCAGGTGGGTCTTGTCTGGTCATCACACGAAGTATCGGAAACCACCGCCTGAAGAATATGGCGGCCAAAGGCAGCCTCAGCCGCAGCATACCGGTCAATCTTATAATGACGAACAAAAGCAGACGGCGTAGACCAAGTCGCAGCCCGGCAAATTTCTAGCCAAGAAGCCTGAGTGGCCCAGGCAGCCGAAGTAGCAGCGCTCCGCGTGGAATGAGCTGTAACGCCTTGAGGCCTGGAAGAGCTCGCAAGTCATAGGCTTTCGAAATCGTACACCACAGCCACCGCCCTATCGTAGAAGAGGTAACCAGGGTTCCAAGAGAGGTAGGTACGAAAGAGACAAATAATGACTCAGTCCGACGGATAGCTGAGGTCCAACTTAAATACACACGCAGAGTCCTCCACACGTCCAACAGGTGCCACTTCCGCTCTAAAAGATGAACCGGGTCTGAACAGAAAGTAGATAGGACCAACTCCTGTGCCCTGTGAAACAAGGAATTCACCTTGGGAATAAAAGTCGGATCCAGGCGCAGAACAACCCTATCTGGATGAAATATACATAAGTCCAGACGTACTGACAGGGCCGCGAGCTCGGAAATCCAATGAGCGGATGTGATCGCTACAAGGAAAACCACCTTGAAAGTCAACAGCCAAAAGCTGGCATCTCTTAATGGTTCATAAGGAAGTCCAGTAAGCGAAGTCAGAACCGTGGAAAGATCCCACGTCGGATATCTGTGAACCACTGGTGGGGAAACATTCACAGCACCTTGAAAGAAAATCCTGATATCGGCATGCTTAGATAGCGATCTTTTGCGATCAGCCGACAAAACCGAAGCCAGAGCCGCCACCTGGCCATGCAGGGTATTGGGGGATAGACCCCAAGACAGCCCATCACATAGGAACTGCAGCACATCCGGAATAGAGGCCCGCAACTGGACAATATGCCTCAGGCCACACCAAAGGCAAAATGTCTTCCACATGGCCGAGTAAATCCTCTGCGTCGAAGTGTGACGTGCAGACAGCATGATATCGATGACTTCAGGTGAATAGTGCCAAGCCGCTAAGACGCCCGCTCAACCTCCAGGAGGTCAAGCAAAGCCATTGGGGGTCTGGATGTTCTATTCCCCCCTGCGAAAGAAGACCCGGCAACAGAGGAAGCTCCCAATGCAGGGCGACTGAGACGTTGAGAAGGTCCGTAAACCATGACCATCGTGGCCAAAATGGTGCTATCAACACGAGCTCCGCTTGTTCCCACAACATCTGCCGAATCACTCTTGGAATTAAGGGCAGCGGAGGAAACGCGCATAGAAATCCTGGCGGCCAAGGCCATTGAAGCGCATCGATCCCCTCCGCTCCCTGCGAAAGGTAATGGGAGAGAAATCGTGGCAATTGAGCATTCAATGGAGTTGCAAAGAGGTCCATTGCCATCACCCCCATGTGTGACACTAGCTGGTGAACGACGGAAGGGTGAAGACGCCATTCGGCTGGATCCAACATCTGCCAGCTTAACCAGTCCGCCTTCACATTGCACATTCCGGATATATGGTCCACTGCTAGAAATGCCAGGTTCCATTCTGCCCAACAGCCAATGTGCAGAGTCTCCGTCATCAGTGACCTGGATCGCGTTCTGCCCAGACAGTTGAGGTGGGCCTTGACCGCGATGTTGTCGGTCAAGACCAACACATGTTGACTGGCCAGAAGATATCAAAAACAGCAGAGAGCCAGGTACACCGCCCGAAATTCAAGCCAATTTATCAGCCAACGAGCCTCACTGACGACCAGGTACCCTGCACGATTTGAGTCTGGAGATGAGCGCCCCAGCTCTTCAGACTTGCATTGGTTGTCACAACTAGCCTGGGAGGATCCTTGAAGAGGCGACTATCCAAGAGAGCCGGAGATCTCCACCAGGTTAGGGATCTCAGGACCACCGTCGTCAATAAACGACGTAGCGGTTAAGCCGCTTCAGGTCCAAAATCGGTCTCCACCCCCCCCCGAGGACTTAGGCACTAGAAATAGAAGGGAATAAAATCCCTGACCCCACTGGTCCTGAGGGACCTCCTGAATAGCTCTATTATCCAGGAGATTTTGAACTGCTGATTCCATCAGGACCCTCCTAGCCAGATTCCACGAAGACTGACACCGGATAAAAAACCTTGGGGGAGGAGAGACAAATTCCAGGGATAGACCAGATCTACCGTATCCCTGACCCATGAGTCCATAGAGATAACGTCCCACTGGTCGGCAAATAGAGCCAGTCTGTCCCCAATGGGAATTACGAACTTCAGCTTACTGCTGGCGGCGGTAGGAATGGCTTCCTCCCCCTCGAAGGCGGAGGAGGTCTGCCCCTTGCCGGACGAGCTGACTGCCCCCACTGATGCCCACTAAAAGGATAGTAAGAACAGGAAGGGAAGGAGGAGCCCCAACCTCGACCTTGGAATGATGGACGATGATACGGGAGATACGAAGGCCGAGAATCAGATCTCCTAGATGTCGTGGGGAGAACTTTCCGCTTCTCCTTTGGCTCCTGCAAGAGAGGATCTAATGCTGCCCCAAACAAAGCTGAGCCGTCGAAAGGAGATGCCGTCAACCGAGACTTGTGGCGGGCATCCGCCTGCCAATGTCGCAACCATGCTGCCATGTTCCTGGAAGCGAAACGTCCCGAGTTCAATGTGGTGTCCATGGAGAACTGGAGCGCCACGATAATCTTGTTGACATCTTGCAACAATCTCCCATCATCCAGAGGAAGCTTTGATCTCAATTCCTCCAACCAGAGCAGGGTCGCCCTGTTGAAAAAGGAGTCAGTATCTGAGGCGCGGATCGACCAGGCTGCTCCACGATGGCCCCGCGGGAGGTATAGATCCAGGTGCCTCTCCTCAGGTCGAAGAACCTCTTCCGAAACTCCAGCCCACAGAGAGCCCGGCAAGAGAGCAGCCACCAGGGCATCCACTGCTGGAACACGCAGAAGGGACTCCATGGACGAGGCAACATTGAAATACTTCTTATCAAGAGCCGAAAGGGGCAGAGCCGACCCAGGAGTTAACCACTGGTCCCGCACTACAGAAGAAAAAAGAGCAGGCATAGAAATGATGTCGACATGTCAACTAGGCTCACCAAATAAGGGATCCTGATGGCCCACCTGGGAAGGTTGAGAATCCCCCAAGGTCGCAGGATGTAACTTTGCCACCTGAATAGCCTTGTGTAACAATGATTTGAACAAGGCAGGAGGGAATAAAAGCCCATAAAAGGAGGCTGCTTGGGCAGCAGATCTTCATCCTCTGAAAGGTCACAGTCCAGTGGCACCATGGACGGAGGGGTAAACAGCGAGTCCCCCAACTCGTGCTCATCAGGATCAGAGTCAATGGAGGATTGATCGTCCTCCACAGCAGAATGGAGCGCCGTGTCTGCTGACTCAGGGAAGAGGGACGGATTGTCCCGAGGAGGTTGACCCAAGATTTCTGCAATGCCCTGCTTTATCACGTTAGTGATGATGGCCTGAAAACTCTGAGGGGTTGCTTCAGGTGGCCAATCCACAGAGGCCTCCCTTGACAAGCCAGATCGTAATGATTCTGAGGGCCTCACACCCCCATAGTAGACATTGGAAATGAACAATCCCTAAGGGAAAGTTGGTCCGCCGAGAGTGGGGGAGACTGGTCGAGAAGGCGCTGTAGGCTGAGACACCGTGGCGGGCAATAAAGGCCACCCATCCTCTGATCTCTGTGTAGCCACCCGCAAGCAAATCTTTTGCAGAGCCCAGTCTCTGCGGCGCTCATCCCTGGAAGCCGCCTTACTCATAGATCGCGACCTGTGCTGATGGTGCAAAGTTCCAGCAGCAGAACTAGTGAATGGTGGTGAAGATGCTCGTGAGGGAGAGCGTTGTGTTCTGGTATTCAGATGTTTAGACTTAGCCTTAGTCTTAGGCATGGCAACGGTGGTGTCTCAGTGAAATAGAGCGATTAAAACCCTTGTAATGTGAACGCGAAACTCCTGAGGCCACAGCCCTAATTAGGGCTTTCGCAAAGGCCAGCCATGGGGCTAAAGGTGCAGTTCAATGTCCAAAGGGCAGTGGAGGATCAACCCAGCTGCCCGCCCTTTGAGCGTAAAGAACTCCTGATGCAGCTTTGGGGATAAGTGACCAGCTTAGATAAGTGTCTTTAAAGAAAGTCCTGCAATAATATCCAGGTCACCAAGATACGTAATGTCCAGCAATCCCCAGTTTAATAGTCAGCAGACACTAACCAGTCTTCCTGAAACACTTGTCCAAAATGGCGGCTGTCAGAAAAGATGATCCAAAATGGCCACCATCAACAAAGCAAATGCAAGTTACTCCAAGGGATCCCAAAGGGCTGCCAAAAACAACCAGAGACGAAAGGCTGTCAAAATCGCTGTCCCACGAAGCCTCTGAACGAATCTGGCAGGCACAAGCCGATCAAAGCAAGGAAGCCTCTGTGCAATCCCAGTAATGCAGAAAAAAAGAGCATGAACCACCCGCACGCCCAACAGCTGAGGGGAGCAATCGGAAAGGGAACTAAAAATGGTGACCGCAACTAAAACACCGGCCAGAAGGCAATGAGAGACAGCAAGGGAGACAACTAAGGAGAAGCAGAAGTCAAAAGATAAAAGTACACCACAGAGAAGGACTCCAAAGGCAGGGAATACAAAGGGAAAAAGGTTTTGAGACAAACTGCAAACTCCTACAACCCCCCCCCCCCCAGGAAGAGGGAAGGAGAAAAATATAACAGAAATTCCACAGAAATTAGTACTGAAGGGAAGAGGCAAAAGTAAAGTAAATCAATAAGGTTTAAATTGTAAAGAAATAGATTAATGTAGCAAATTAGATAGAGTAACTGACCAACACTGAGCAAGTAAGACAGACGCTGAAAGCAGAGGCATGGCTTGGAGGCAAAAGATTTTGAAGGCTCAGTCTCTTAAAGGAACAGAGGGCAAAACCCATTCCTGGCTGATGTCTCCAAATACTATGGAGAATAGTTTTTCTATTGTATATAGTGTACATTTCTCCATCACTATTAATACATTAAAGAAGAGCTAAATAGGAGAATTTATAATAATTACAAGTAACTGCCAGTATTACTTGCTCATATCGTTTCATGCTCTTTTAAAAAATTAGAAAAGGGATACTCTTTCTACAGAAAAGTGTAAGATAGCAAAATTATATAAAAAACACTACCTCCATGTTTCCTGTTAATGATTTTCTCTACATGAACTTGACCAGCTTTCAAGTGATTTTCATGTTCTCTGCTTTATCATTTCTACTAGAGATTTATGTGATTTAATTAAATATCTACATACTGAAAAAGCACATATGGTCCCTTAAAGGTTTAGGGACAACAAATAAAGCCTCAGATTCAAAGGAAATTATTGTGGTAGACAGTGAAAAGTCATACAACAAAGAGATCCAAAGGGATTAATGCAGGTGAAAGTTGTTACAGCATGTCCTTGACAATCAGTGTGGTGTGAAGATAAAATGAAGGGAAACCTTGAGCTCTTGAAGAAAAGCCAGATCTGGGGAAACTAATAATGATGATTCCCCGTTTTAACTTTTTCCCACTGCCAGCTTTTCAGATAATTAGTCTCTTAGAAGACCTTTTCTAAGGATAGTCAAATGTGATGCTGCATTTATCATAAAGTTGTGTTTTCACAGAAGATATATTGCTTTGTTTTCAAAGGAACTGTCATTTCTTGAAGGCAAACTAGGGTCAAACTGGGAAAGAGAGTGTGAGGATTTTTTTTAACGTTATCAGAAGTGACACCAATAGGCATTTTCTCCCTCTGTTAATTTTAGATGCAAAGAAGATTCAGGTCAGGACCAAAATGGGAGAAGAGAATTATAGTGAAGTTATAGTGAATTATAGTGAACCATAGTTTATTCTGTATTCCTATTTTCATTGGCATTTCTTTTTGCACTCCTTGGATAAGCTACTTATCTAGAAGACGAAGAACAAAATAAGCTCACTTAACAAGCATCACAACTGGGTTTTCTCCTAGAGATGAAAGTGTAACAAACATATTTTAGTCATAATGAAATTGTAGATTTATATGCATTGTGACCATCCAATCTCTTTCTGAAAAAGAAATCCATACACTCAAAAGTGAATGTTTAATCTTAACTATATCCTGTACATCAGGGACATCAAACTCTATTTTATTGAAGGCCGCATCAGGGCTGTGTTTGACCTCGGGGTGTGTTGCCATGGGTGCGTGGCCAGGATGATGTGGCCACCTCAACATCACTTGTGTCAGTGGCACCTGTGGTAGCCTGGGCAGGGCTGGGGCGATTACTTTGCCATATTAGCTGCACCAGGACATTTTAATCTCATGCATACGCATCATAAAACTTCCTATGATGATACAGTATCATTTCTTTGTGGAATGTAATACTTCCTCCAAATTGAACAGTGCAATAGGATGCATTATGCCATTATACAAATATAAATGTCCACAAAAGGAATGGAAAAGATGTGATCTTCATGGAAAAATCTGTCAGTTATGTAGTAAGACAATTCTCAAATTACCTTGGGCAATGCCATAATAATGTAATCACTTAAAGCATTATTTCTGGAGAGCATAAAGGCCTTTGAAATAAAACAAATGACATTTACTTTTTGATACAAAATGAATTTATCCTTGTAGTATACTGCCATAGAACATAACTTCTAACAATGAAAGAAATTCAGAAATAATCTGACAAAATTGCAGGTTCTTTGGCTATTAAGCAAAATGATTAGGGATATAATCTCTTGACAAATTTTGTTTAAATATTAGATCAGAAAGTGTACAACATTAGACAATTCAAAATTATTTTAAGTGACCCATGCCATTATTATGATAACAAACATATTCTGATTAAATAACCCAAATATATAAGCATGTTGTGAATTGCTTCACATTCAATCTCCAGAGGTAAATTGGAGCATGTGATAGCAAAAACGTAGCACTTATATACAATTCAATAAACAACTGAGTCTTTCCTTGAAACTGCGAAGCAATATAAAAGAAACCTATATCATGGCAAAGGGCAGGAGTATGTTTTCATCACAGTAATAATGCACTTTTTTTGCAAATTCTACTTCTTTTAAATAAATATATTATCTGACTGGATCCTGAAGATGAAACTCAAATATTTTGGCCACCTAATGAGAAAGGAGGACTCACTGGAGAAAAGCCTAATGCTAGGAAAGATTGAGGGCAAAAGAAGAAGGGGATGACAGAGAATGAGATGGCTGGATGGAGTCACTGAAGCAGTAGGCATGAGCTTAAATGGACTCGAGGATGATAGAGGACAGGAAGACCTGGAGGAACGTTGTCCATGGGGTCACGATGGGTCAGACATGACTTTGCAACTAACAAGCAATTATCTGACTGCATAATGTGATTGATTGCATTATCTGGTTTTATATTGGATAAAGCTTGCTAATGTAAGAACATTTCATAAGATACTACCAAATTAACATAATTTCTCAGAAATTTTTATCTCTCATCTTTGTTGCTTATAAGAGCTGAATAATGTATTGCAAAGATATGATGATAAATCCAGCAAAATAAGATGAAAATAGGGTTTATTTTAATCAACCTATTATATTTAATCTCTGGCCACATCCTTTGTAGTATTTTTAGAATTATACATATTTATGTCCTTCGTCTTTGTCCAAATCAGAAAAGAATGTATTTTAAAAATAAGGTAATAAGACTATGAAAGTACAAGCAACTGCTATAGTTCAATGCGAAATTGAGTGAGAAATCAATATAATATGTTGGGGGAGGGGGGGTTGTGCTGTTTATGAATACGTTTTTATAGGTAGTTCTTCTTTAACAACCATAATTGGGATTCCCAAAGGTGCTTTTTCATGAGGCACTGGAGTTTCTTATTTTTCTTTGAAAACATTTCCCTTCTCATCCAAGAAGCTTCTTCAGCTCTGGCTGGATTGTGAGGAATGGAGGGATTTATATCCATAAGGTGGTCATTTGCATTATTTGAGTCATTGAGGCCACCTGGAGATTTATCTGTGCCATCAGGGTTACCTGAGCAGTGCAAATGGGTATGGAACCTTTTTGGAACTGTGGAAAGAACTGTGTTGTACTCCTCCTCCTGTTCAATTTTGACATAGATGAAATATATGATAGATCTTTGACCATTCTTTCAAACCAGCGATACTCTCTGTCCAAAATGTAGATTTTGTTCTCTTCAAAAGAATGGACTTTATCTTTTAAATGCAGATGGACTGCTGAATCTTGTCCTGATGGGTTTGTTCTCCTATGTTTGTTCTCCTACTTATCAGAAAAGGTGGATTATAGTTAAACATTAAAATTTTTATCACAAAGTAAAAAACCAACGTCATACTTTTTAGTTGTCATAGGTGTGAACTTATTTAAGATGGAAAGGAAGATGTTAACATCATAATAAATTTCACTTTTATCTAGAAAGATTACCATTTGAATAATTTTAATGGAGAAATAGGAATCGTGAATGAAGAAGTACATATAGATCTTTTCTAGAAATGAATAAAGTTCAACACATATTGGAGCATAAAAAAACGAGCAGTGAACTCTCTATGCATATTGTATATTGTATGTAGGGGTACACATGCGTGAGAGAGGGAGAAAAAAAGAGATAAGTATCCTTGGATTAGCTTTAATAAATTAGTTTCAATGAATGCAATAGTATTTTTTTTTCTTTTTTACTATCATATTGGTTGATCTCGAGCTTAAACTTGTTTCAAATAAACTTTCAAATATAACATGAATAATGTATAACAATTAGGACTCAGAAAAAAATGACAACTCAATTTTAATTATTTTAAATTTTAATTATTTTAATTTGCAAATCTTTGATGTTACTAGGAACCTGCTTTCAACGTGTTTAGGAATATAAGACTACCCTTTCCCAATTAAAAAAGAACACCACTGGATTTAAAATACTGAAGAGAGAAGTTATATTATGAAAAAAGCAAAAATAACAGGTCATCAGCAATATTTAGAACTATTGGAATTTTAGGTAACAATGTAGAATATAATTTTATCCGTTAAATTGAAGATTGCCATTATGAGAGTATAATTTAAAATATTACAATCTGACCAATGCGCATGCTCAGATAAAATGCAGGTATTGGGAGTATTTCTGGATTGGTGTGAAGATGAATAAATGGATTAAAAAGGTCTAATGAGTGAGAAAGAGAGAGGGGGGAGTAGAGAGAGCTGTTTAAATTACTTCATTTAATTATTTGAAGTCTCTAATTTTATTCTAATCTGTTAATACATAACAAACTTTTAAAATGTAAACTCTACCTTGTAATGAACATCAGCTTTCCATTTTGTATGTTTCTAATAGGAAACAAATCCTATTACCTATTACCACCCACCCCATCCCTGGAATGAAGGTGAACTTTCAAGTGGAATGCTCATAAACATTTGTAGACTTAAATCGAACATATGGTATCCCCCAAATTTTACTGTTACCTTTTTTATCCTGAAAAATCAGTTTGATTTAAAAACTGACAGATTATAGCAATTGTATATACATTTACAAGTATTTTTAAAATAATGCAAATTTATTTAATGCAAATAAAAACGATTAAAATTCTAGCAAACTATGTTGCTTAATTCATCTAAATGTAGTATATTCATTATCTTATTAAAATTCTGCCCTTTGACAAAGTCAAAACTAGCATTAATTTTAATGAGGATTTCTCTTGAATAATATTAAAAAGGTAACTTCAACTTTCTGTTAAAGAGTACACGAGTGAAATATCTGAAATAACTGAGCTTAGATTATAAAATTTTGAATACTGCATTAAGCCTAATGCAATCTCTGTACTCAATTTCTGTTTATGTGGTTATTTCTTAACTCTTCTTACAAACTGTAGATTGAAGTGTTGTAACAGAATATTCATATACCTATACATGTGTAACTGTATGTATTTCTCTGTATATATGGATATAGCCATTATTTTTAATTGCTCTGATTGCTCTGAATATTTATTCATTCATCATCCAAAACTACTATTCACTTTATTTTACAGTAAAGTGAAACCTTCTTTCTTTACAACTAGATATCTTTTTTACATGAAATACTTGCATTGATCTGACTGGATCAGTATAATAACTTCAAAAAACTTGGCTGAATTTCTGCAACAATAAACAAGGTAATGATTTGTATAGCACAAAATTCAATGGTAAAATTTGTAGTAGGTTATATCAGTCTGCTCTCTCAGGGTCATAGAGTTGTACAGGACCATTTAGATCAAGTCCAATCTGTTACTCAGTGGGGGGAATCCAAATTAAGACAAAACTGGTGGTGTTTTGCTCTAAGACATAAATGAAAGGGAATCCATACCTCACTCACCCTACCTGGTTTCTACCTCTATTATATCACATCTGTTTTCAAATTAAGGGTTTAATATGTAGTCCTTAGTGCTCTCTGAGCTTTGCTGTGTTTTGCACATTTCATTACCAAACTAGGTAACATTATCAGAATACAACCAAGCTTAGAGAGCACCAAAGACTTCACAGTCCAATCCTGAGCTATATTCTCTTTTAATTTCAGAAGATGATGGGTGAGTAAAAGCAAACACCAAAGTTGTAAGTTGGTTAAAGAGGAAAGCTGCATCAAACTAGTCACCATGAATCAAGATGAACTTTAATTTGTTCATCTTATTACCCATATTTAAGCATTAATTAATGTATAGGAAAGCTAATAACTTTACTACCAAACATTTCTTTTTTATTTTTCATTGAATGGATTAACAGGAACCATTATAACAATTCTCCTTTCCACAGTGTACTGTATGCACAAGTTTTTACTTGATCTTTTATTTTCCAACACCCGGAGGATTTAGTTGAAATTAAATTCACCATGCCCGAGCTTTATAGATCGGTCCATAATGAAAGTTATATTTTATTTCATTATAATATCAGTGAATATTCCAGCTAGACCAATAGGAGGTGTAATTTTGCATACGTCTGTTCATGAAAACAGAATAATTGCCTCTAAGGATATCTGTCTGTCACTACAATAATTTAAGAAAAAAATGTAACTATGTAAGTACAGCACATATATTGTATTGATTTTCAGCATTGATTTTGGGTTTGCATTTCGAATTATACTATTTTTTATCTATTTCAGTTGACATTTTGCAAAGATGCATTTATTCACTTCAAATGAAACATGCCACTGAAATTACCCCAAAAAAGGATTGTTTGTGATCTTTCCACTGTTCCTTCTTTTGGTAACAACCAATTCTGGTATTGATCTGTTTGCTTTTGATTACACAAAAATTACTTATAAACCTTTTTAAAGACCTTTTTTTTCATACAGAGAGAAGTCTGAGAAATTCTGAGGATCAGAGCCATCAAGGAAACAACATTCATTCCAGAAACACATTAACTCATCACACAACACCCATCCAAAAGTATATCCAAGCAGTTAGAATGGATCAGGTCCAGTAGGTAGTTGACTCACTTCTCCCATGCATAAATATGACTTCTTTTCCTGCGTAATAATGCAATTTATTTAGTCCAAATTGTGACACTTTTGTTGTTAGCCAGTTGGTACAGGTGGATTGAGTTTTTGTAATGAGATAAACTTATTTCTTTGCTTACAAACAATCTAGCAATCACTAATTACAATCTAAATTATATTTTCCAATTCTGAGGAATTCTCAACTTTTAATATTAATACAATTTCCATCTTAAAATCACAACTATATTTTAATTTCAAAACTATATCACAGATATCCTCAGTAAAGAAAATAAAAGACCTTTTTAGAATGTTGGTTTAATCGTGAACAAACAGTATCATGATGGAGTTATTCAGTCTCCTATTTTGCTCCTTCTTCTGAACTGAATAACATTAGATATTTCTTAACAGTGAAAAAAAAAACTGTGAGAAGAATTGAATTCAGTTCTCCAGCAGTGGCTAGCATTGCATAATAAATGCATAATAAAATATGCATAATAAAATATGCATTCATTGCAGTTAATCAGCTTGTAGCTTTGCAACAATTAACTGTGCTTTGCACTATAAAATCTTTCAAGTATTTAACATTACTCAGTCATTATACTTTCTAGTCTGTTAATACGGGCTCTTTCAATATGGTTATTACAGCATGATGACCACGTTTTCGTTCAGGATCTGAACAGGACAGTGTTTCATTGAGAAGTAATTCAGTCTATTCAGTGGATTCTATTAGACACATTAGATTGTACTATATATTACTGGTACTCATTATGATCCCTGTTGAAAGCACTTTGGTCAGCATGAGCCAGCTTAACATTAAACAGCAGCACTGCCAGTTGGGAAATCTGGCAACCTTATATGTAAAAAACAATCCTCTAAATTTCTTTTGGCTTAAAAATGTATTTAACTTCCCTAATACATAAAATTATTTTCAAACTATTGTTCGTCTTTGTAAATCAGTACAAAATGTTGCAAGTTATAACTAGACATCACCTATCCCACAGTGCTATGTATATAATCACTGAATATACTTGCAGGACCACCTTCTGCCATCCTCCCGACGCCCCGTGCACTCACACAGGGCACTCCTCAGGGTGCCATCGGCCAGGCAATGTTGGCTGGTGGCTCCCAGGGCGAGGGAGTTCTCTGTGGGCGCACCGACCCTCTGGAATGGGTTACTCACTGAGCTTCGGACAGCCCCTGACCTCCGATCCTTCCGCCGTCCGAAGCCTTCCGCTGTTTCAGCAGATTGGCTGACTGACAGGGGTTTAATTTATAAATAGTTTTAAATGAATTTTAAATTTTTTAATTTTTTAATTTTAAATTTAATTTATTGTTTGTTTCTAAAGCTTGTGAGCCGCCCCGAGTCCCTCGGGAGAAGGGCGGCATATAAATCGAACAAATAAGTAAATAAATAAATATAAATTCATTATTTTCAAATTTTAAATTCTTGCTCATCAAATTTACTAAATCATATGCAGCAGAGTCTTGTAATTAGTAGCCTGAGGTACCCCTTCCCAGCTTGTGTTTATGTTGTATACAACCCAAGGATTGCGACAAAGTTTGCAATACAAAAATAATGTTAACATAAAATGAGTTTGATTAATACAATAAATTTGTGGTGTCATTACCTGCAATTTCAAGTATCTATAGTTGTTAAAAGGAAACCTGACTTAAGTATACATGGTAAATGTTATACCAAATAAGATGTACCAATGTTATTTGCCTTGTTATATTCTCAAAGTATGTGAATTTATTAAAGAATCCAGCAGTATGAGTCACACATTATCAGTTATAGTTTAAAATAAAACAAAACATACACTTCATTAAGTAAACTTATCGGATTAGTTATATAAATCTATGAGAAACTTTATCTTGAATTATACTTATAGGATGGTTCTTTACGCTCCACAGCAGGGGTGTTGGACTTACCTGATACGTCTCCTCTGTGTTCTGTGGGAGAATCCAAGCATGGGTTGACTTCTGTCTTTGTGCCCAGAGACTGAATTGTCAAAGTTTCTTGGCCATGCCTCCTCTGCTCGGCTGAGCTCCAGTTTTTTGACGAAGGTATAGCTCTCCAGCAGAAGTAGTATGGTGATGATGGTGGCTACCTTCAGACCCTGGGCCAGAACAGTTGTCAGGGTGGGTTTGGATTCTCCCGCAGCATACAGAGAAGAGGCGTATGATAAGACCAACGCCCCTTCTCCAGTGTGCTGCTAGGAGAATCCAAGCATGGGACATACCCAAGCTTAAAGACCTAAGGACGGGAAACAGTTTGGTCCTGGGTCTCCAAGGTGGGATGAACCCTTTGGAGCACTCTCCTCCCAAATGACGCCTCAGCCAAGGCAAAAATGTCCAACTTGTAGAGACGGAAAAAAGGGCGATGGGGAAGACCAAGTCGCTGCCCTGCAAATATCCTCAATTGAGTCCTGAGTTACCCATGCAGCCATCGTGTCTGCATCCTGGTTGAATGGGCCATTATCCACCCCAGTAAAGGTCTGGCCTTAAGCTCATAGACCTTGGCGATGCACACTTTCAATCACCGTCCTACAGTGGAGGGAGTCACATTCCTGCCCATGGATGAAGGCTGGAACAAGACAAACAGGGATTCTGTTTTCCGAAAGGATGTTCTTTTGATTTATGTGCGGAGAGCACTCCTGACATCCAAGATGTACCATCTTTCCTTCAGGGGGTGATTAGGCCCTGGGCAGAAATCAGGCAGAATGATTTCCTGGGCCGTATGGAACGAGGAATTCACCTTGGGCAGAAAGGAAGGGTCCAACCACAGAACAACCCTGTCCAAGTGGAAGATGCAAAGATCCTCTCGAACCGATAGGGCTGCTAATTCAGAAATCCTCCTGGCCTAAATAATGGCCATGAGGAAGGCGACCTTAAGGGTCAAGAACCGGAGACTGGTTGTCCTCAACAGCTCGAATGGCGTGGAGTTGAGGGCCTGTAGTACCAAAGTAAGATCCCAGGTGGGGTACCTATGTACCACAGGGGGCTTCAGGTTAGTGGCCCGTTAAGAGAAAGCTGTGCACCTTCGGATGTTGAGTGAGGGATTGCCGATTCTCACATGCCAGTACTGTGGACAATGCTGTCACCTGCCTACAGAGGGTGTTAGGAGACCACTCTTTTTCCAGTCTTTCTTATAGAAAGTCTAGGATCTCTGGGACTGATGCCAAGGTGGGATCGATGTGCCCCCTTGAGCACCATTGACAGAACGCTGACCAGGTTGCATTATAAATCCGATTTGTTGAAGGTTGTCTGGAAGCCTGAATCATCAGTATCACCTTCCTGGAGACGTTGTTCCTCCTCAGGATGTTCCTCTCAAGTGCCAGACAGTCAACTGGAGCTACTGAGGCTCCGAATGGAGCATAGCCCCCTGGCTGAGAGAAATCCTGTCTTGGGTAATACTCCAGGGTCGGGACACTGAAAGGCTGACCAGATCTGCAAACCAAGGGCATCTGGGCCAATTAGGGGTGAAAAGAACGACCTCCGCCCTCTCCGCTAACACCTTCCTGATTACCCTCAGAATGAGGGGAAGAGGAGGAAAGGCACAGTACATCCCCTGGGGCCAAGGACCACGGAGTGCATTGACTCCTTCTGTCCCCAGTGTTGCAAATTTGGAAAAGAACCTTGGTAACTGGGTGTTCTTCAGGTGGACAAATTAATTCACGATCGGATGACCAAATTGTTTATTTCTTTGGCAGTGGGTAGGCCAGACAGAAGTCACACTAAGAAAACCCATTTATAATCAATGAGACTCAGATTATGAGCACCGATTTAAATTTATTCTAGGTAGAACAGCCTTGGTCAACATGTTGTTAAATACATATAATGGAAAATTCAGCCATCTCCCTCAAGCCAATAAGGGCATCTATAGAAAATCTGGTCTATTCAAGGACATGATAGAATCAGAGTGTCTCCAAGCAATTTTTTCCCGTTACTGAAGTTATTCTCATCTTTTGAGACTCATTTAAACGAGAGTGAACTATTGAGCAATATAATAAGGTAGGAATCTGTATTTTTTACATCGCTTACACATTCTGTTTGAAATTCATCTAACTGCTTTTTCAGAGTAGCTGATCATTAGCCCTAATACTGAATAAGTAAAAAAAAAAAATACAGACAGAGATGGACATGTGTACAGGAGCAGAATGCGTGAGGCTTCCTGGGAGACATAGTCCACCCCGTGCTGGAGCGCCATCAGGTTGGCCAGCAAGGAGGCGGCTGAAGAACTACATCGGCGGAGGGAGGGCGAAGTGGGCCCGGAGCAGGAAGAATAGGCGCCATGCAGGGTGCTGGCTTCGAGTTTGCAGGAGTCCTGGTACTCTTCCCTGGCAGGATGCACCCCTCTTTGGCTGTGGGGGTGGTCTTCGGGGGATGCTGCAGAAATATTATTTTCCTGGAGCTGCTGATCCAGTGATTGTTGGGTGCAAAGGATGGCTAGGCTGGGGATCCTTTCTACCGCCTTTCCCCGGATTTAACAGCAGCCCCGCTTTGGGTTTCTTTTGCAGGAGAGGTCAGTTTGGAAATTAAGTGTTGGTGTTTGCCCTGATGATGTTCCCTAGTTGGGTCAGGAGAAGTCTGCAAGGAAAGCAGTCGGCTCTGAGGTCACCAAAGACCCCACAGTCCTAGTTCTCCTTTCACTCCAAAAAACACACTCCCTTCTAGCTCTAATAATATTACCTAGTTGGGTTAGGAAACGTCTGTAAGAAAACAAACTCGGAGAGCACCATGAACCTTACGGCCCTCCTCCTCTTTTTTACAAACCCCGCTCCCTTCTAACATTGATGATGTTACCTAGTTGAGTTAGGAAACATCTTGTAAGGAAACCAAACTCAGAGAATGCCAAGGAACCCACGGTTGTAATTATCCTCCTCCTGCTCCTCCTCTTCCTCCAAATCCTTCTTCCTTCTAGTACTGATGATGTTCCTTAGTTGGGTCATGAGACGTCTGCAAGAAAACCACCTAGCTCTGACACCAAGACACCAAGGACTCCACAGTCCTAGTTCTCCTTTTCTTCCTCCTTCACTCCACAGACCCCACTCCCTTCTAGCTCTAATGATACTACCTAGTTGGGTGATGAAATGTTTTCATCACCCAAGCTCGGAGAGCACCATGGACCTTACAGTCCTCCCCACTCCCAAGCCCCACTCCTTTCTAACACTGATGATGTTACCCAGTAACACCAATAAATATTTCACAATATATAATTGCAGATTGTTTTTGTGATTAATCACTATGCTTGAATTATGTTCAATTTGTAACCATGAAAATACATCCTGCATATCAGATATTTACATGACGATTCACAATCGTAGCAAAATTACAGTTAGGAAGTAGCAACGAAATTAATTTTATAGTTTGGGGGTCACCACAACATGAGGAACTGTATTCAAGGGTCGCGGCGTTAGGAAGGTTGAGAACCGCTGCTCTCAAAGGATGCAAAGGACCAGCTGTCTGCAAGGAGTATCAGTCCTTCCCTTCCCCACCATCCAGTCAGAGCTGGAGAAGCTCCTTGGATGAGAGGTGAAATGTCTTCAAAAAGAGAAACAGGAAAGTCCAGTTGCCTCCTGAAAAAGCATCTTTGGGACACCAACCTCAGATCCCATTCTCCTCCATCATCTCCTCCTCCTCCTCCTCCTCCCAAACCCTTCTCCCTTCTAGCACTGATGACGTTACCTATTTGGGTCCTGAAACGTCTGCAAGCAAACCACCAAACTCAGAGAGCACCAAGGACACCACAATACATGAGAACCTTGAACTGGGGTCCACAAGATTGCAATAAGCCCAATAGGCCACTTGCAAAGATTAGGCCAGTATTTCTCAGACGTGGCTGCTTTAAGAGAGACGTGGACTTCAACTCCCAGAATTCCCCAGCCAGCCAGCCAGCCAGGCTACCCCTATCTTTACCTTTTGGGTGTGATCCATCTGGGAAGCAAATAGGGATCACGTATTCGTTCAGGGTCGCTTCTCCGGAGAGTTTGACCACTGCGATGTCGTACTCAAAGGTGGCCGCTTTGTAGGAAGGGTGGATGTGGATGGACTGAGGTTGGAGGCTTTGCTCCGTGTCGTCTTGCCTCTGAGTTTGGTGCTTCCCTGTTGGAATGAGAATCACAGAGTTGGAAGGGACCTTGGAGGTCTTCTAGTCCAACCCCCGGCTTAGGGAAGAGACCCTATATTATTTCATGCAGGTGGCTTCCCAGTCTCTTCTTAAAAGCCTCCAGGGATGAAGGAACCACAACTTCTGGTGGTAGGCTGTTCCACTGGTTAATTGTCCTCACTGTCAGGAACTTTCTCCTTAGTTTCAGGTTGATTTTGCTTATTAGAAGCCCCTTGGAAATGGGGATCATGTGACCCCAGGACCCTGCAACTATCGTAAATACGTGCCAGATACCAAGCACCCAAATTTTGGTCACATTGACCCTAAAGATGCTGAGATGGTCATAACTGCGAGCACCGGTTGCCAGGACTTTCTTCAGCATCATGAAAAGGAGGCCGAGATGGTCATAACTGTGAGGACTGGTTGCCAGTGACTTTCTTCAGTGCCCTGGAAAGGAGGCTGAGATGGTCATAACTCCGAGGATTGATACAAGTGTCTTTCTTCAGCATTGTGGAAAGGAGGCTGAGACGGTCATAATTGCGAGGACCGATTGCAAGTGTCTTTCCTCAGTGCCCTGGAAAGGAGGCCGAGATGGTCATAACTGCGAGGACCAGTTGCCAGGGACTTTCCTCAGTGCCATGGAAAGGAGGCTGAGATGGTCATAACTGCGAGGACCGATTGCAAGTGTCTTTCCTCAGTGCCCTGGAAAGGAGGCCGAGATGGTCATAACTGCGATGACTGATTGCAAGTGTCTTTCCTCAGTGCCATGGAAAGGAGGCCGAGATGGTCATAACTGCGAGGACCGGTTGCCAGGGACTTTCCTCAGTGCCATGAAACGGTTGTAAGTCAAGGAGGGCTTGCCAAGGTCTCCCTCCCTCCTTGAGTTGGGTTCGAGTTTGTTTCGGAGCGACCGCTTACCCAAGATAACGGTGAAGGAAGACAGGCTGATGACATCTGTATTTCGGAAAACTGGATTTTCCGGGTCCAGTTCCTCATGGAGGCAATGAGCAGCTGTCACAACCCACCGATTGCCTGGAAAATACAAAACACAACGTCAGAAGCCCCCTTCCCCTTTCCTGGATCAGACACCTTGCACCCCCGACGTGAAATTTGGGGTTGAAACAGGGGTGGGGTTCTCTGCATGTACGCGCATTGCGCGTGATCGGCGTGCCCAACACGCACTCCGCGCATGCGCAGTAACTTTTTTGGGAAAGAAACCTCGAAAAAAGCGCTCTGCGCACGCGCAGAACACAAAACTGTAAGTACGGGCACGCGGGTGGACCCCGCTGCCGGCCACAGAGAACCGGTTCGGAGCCGTCACAGCATGACCACTACCGGAGTGCGCGAACCGGGCCGAACCGGGAACAACCCACCACTGGGTTGCAAATCCGGTTTTCGAACCTCTCGGTGCTGTTTCTCCTATCCAAATCTCCAAGACAGTCATAGTCCTCGACTTACGACCACGATTGAGCCCCACCAGGGGTGGGTTCTACCCACCTTCGCTACCGGTTCTCTTCGTGCACGCGCGCTCGCGAAAGTTTGCGCTTGCACGCTCGCTTCACTCGCATGCGCGCGTAAACCGCGCTACCGCACATGCGCAGGAATTTAATTTTAGAAAAAA
>JANHFM010001550.1:244681-261833 GCA_032468115.1 Grayia smithii | reverse complement strand
TGAAATGCTTTATTTAAAGGTAATATGCTCCGGGAAGTCCAGGGAGTGGGGAGTGGGGAGGGTTAGGGCTGGAGGGGAATGGGGTGGAGGGAGGGAGGAAGGTGGGGGTTTATTGTAAAAATGTTTGTAAAACTTTTTAATAAAAAAAAAAGGAGCAGAGCTTCCATGGCCTCCATAGCAGCTACCATTTTGAAAGAAGACATCACATGGTCTTTTTTAAGCTGGACTGGAAGAGCATTCCATCATGAAAGGTTCTCTCCACAGCAAACCACTGCAAACCTTGAACTAAGGAGAAATTTCCTAACATTGAGAACAATTAACCAATGGAACGGCTTGCCTTCAGAAGTTGTGAGGGCTCCAATATTGAACGCTTACAAGAAGAGACTGGACAGCCATTTGTCTAAAATGGTCTAGGGTTTCCTGCTTAAGCAGGGGGTTGAACTAGAAGACCTCCAAGGTCCCTTCTTAAATATTAGATGTGTGGCACCTTCATGGTGTCGTCATCCCCATTTTAGAAGCCAGGCTGGTGGTGCAAATCTCCTGGTCCCGAAAGGTATCCTGGTCTTCAAGTATTAGCATAAACACCCTTTGACTCAAGGATGCAGAGAGAGCACAGATGTTGTTCTTCCATGAAGAAAAATGTACAAAATCCTGACCAAGGTATGCCAATAGATTCTTTATCCAGATAAAATGGCTCATGAAACCCTAAGAAATCAACCGTGCCTTGTTTGTTGTAACAGCCAGCAAAAGTTTGAGCTTCCTGACCAAAAAGGCAAAGAGTTATAGGTAGATTTTTCTCCATAGTTCAGTAAACATATTTGGGTTCAGGCTCCAGAAACTCAGATGTCTTCTCCACAAAACATGAAGCAAAGAGTTATTTTGCTGCACACTGCTAAGGAATCTGAAGTGTGGTTGCCACTCATCCAAGATCATGGCAGGGCCTCTTTGGTATCCCGAGGACCTTCAGTCCACCACAATGAAATCTACAGAAGAAAAGAAGCTTGTCTACCAAGATGGAAGAAGTTTCCAAAGAACCATCTGGGCAAACCCAAGTGGGTGACTCCACAGTGTGTTTGTAATTCCACAACTGGACAATTTTACAGCCATAGTATCTGAGGCTAAGTTTGGCCTCCCTGGTGCCTCTTCAGATACTTTGTATTGAAGCTTTCATTCTCTCACCCAGCATGAAGAGAGTTAGTAAAGCTGGAAAGTATTAAGAAGAGAAGGGGAGGACGCAGAGAAATGGCATGAAGAAGTATACAGAAAAATATATTTTTCTAGGGGGATGCAAGCATTTCAAATTGTCAATAAATGGAGCTTATTTGAAGGCACCTTTTGTGATACACCAAAGTATGGGCTGTAAAATGCTTTTAATCCAGCAGTGTCAAAGTTCATTGTGAATCTCTCCTTTTTCCACTCTTTCTCTTCACACTCCTATCCAAACACTGGAAACCCTGTAATGGCAGCTCCAGAGAGACAAAGGATGCTAAACTCCAAGGGGGTCCCTCATTCTGTGTAATCACAACTGTTCTTGAGTTGGTGTTTCTCAGAAAGTACCCCTGTCCCACCCAATTTACATGACAAACCAGTTTCAAGATTGGATGGAATTTTGCAAAAGAAAACCTTTGCTTTTAATTTAGATTTCTGCTTTAAGTGAGGGAGGGGAGAGCAGTAAGAGATCCAGGAAATCAAGAAACACAAAACCCACCCAGTGAGTTTCCCCCGTGACGTCTGCTCAAAGAATCCTCAGCAAAGAGGGAGCCATCAAGAGAGTCCTAGCAAGGCATATTCACTGTAACCTCCACATGACTGCTCTTTTCAAACTTATCGTTTCCTTGACTTCAATACATTCAGCATTTTAATGAAATGCTTCCTGATTTGCATTTTAGGGTTTAATTGTCACTGCAGTCACTGTTTAAAATGTTGCTATTACCCTGACAAGTGATTCCAAGAGCAGAGTCTGGGGGTACATGCTGTGTTTCAATGGTTTTCCTTTAAAAAGGAAAAGGGAAAAGACAAATTGTGACTCTAGGCCCTTCCACAATACAGCTGAGCCTTGTTGCTCCCAATTTCCTTATCTGAGCTTCAGTATCCACAGTCAATAAATATAGACATTTATTAGCTACCCATAATAAATGGTTTGGGATCTCTGCAAGTTTGGGGATGTACATGTAGTACTTGACTTACAACAGTTTGCTTAGTGACTGTTGGAAGTTTAAAAAGTGACTTATAACTATTTTTCACACTTATGACCTTTCCAGCATCCACATGGTCATGTGATTTATATTCGGATGCTTGGTTCATATTTATGACGGTTGTAGTGTTCCAGGGTCACGTGATCCCCTTTTGCGACCTTCTGACAAGCAAAGTCAATGGGGAAAACAGATTCACTTAGCAACCATGTTACTAACTTAAGAGCTGCAGGGATTCACTTAACAACTGTGGCAAGAAAAGTGATAAAATGGGGCAGAACTCATTTAACAAATTTCTCACTTAGCAAGATAAATTTTGGACTTAATTGTGGTTGTAAATCAAGGACTACCTGTATTTCAGAAGTATCCACCATTTGGGGCATGCATGGAAACATATGGATCATGATCTGATAGGAACTTCCAAGTCCTACCACACTGTGGTAGGACTATGCTGGATCTCCTTGAAAAGCTAGGTGTCGAGGTCGTGGCGACTCGACACGTCCAGCGGACGACTCCGAAGTGAATGGAGTCGGGGAAGGGAACGTCGCTGGTGCTAATGAGGGAACAGACTACTCACCTGAGAACATGAGAGGGAATCAATACGGGTGCTGGTGGTGGGCGATATCGGGAGAAGGAAGGCACGAGGGGATCAGCTGGTGGTGGAGGCGGCCGGAGACTTTATTTGATTAACATGGGCTGGCGCAGCCTGCTGACGTGCACTAAACCACGATGCTCCCATTGGTTCTGAGGAGCCCGCTGTCTTTAAACGGCGTTGAGAGGCAACCGCTCTCAATGCCGACTTTAATTTGTATTCAGTTTCGAGTGGCTGCAAGCAAGTAAACAGATCCCACATAATCAGTTTATGGTTCTCTTTGTTTTCCTTTTGCGGACCGAGTCGGGGCTGACAGCTTATGATCAGTGGTAGGTTTCTATCGGTTCGCCCCGGTTCGGGTGAACCAGTAGTGGTGGGAGACTCCGCTAACCCACCTAGATGTCATCATGGATGCTCTGCGCATGCGCAGAAGGTTCTATGCCTGTGCAGTAGCGCCGTGCATGAGCAAATCAAGCAAGCGCACATACGCTCACAGTTCCGAACTGGTAGCGAAGGTAAGTGGAACCCAGGTCTGCTTATGATGGAAGTTAATGGTCAGCCCAGGGAGAAATACATACCATCAGCTATTTGTCCTCAAGTAGCAGCATCTTGGGGTGACCCTGCTCCTCCTCCTTCTCCCCCGCCCCCCCTGCTTTGTTTTTGGTTCTGGTATCTGTAGCAATAAGTCAGTTTCTTCCTTCATTGAGCATGTCTGTATGTGTGGATGTTTCTTGTGTAAGTGGATTTTGTTTATTTTATTTATACAAGTAATCCTTTACTGAGTCCTTTGGGAGAAGGGCGGCATATAAGTTTAATAAACTAACTAACTAACTAACTTACAATGTTCGTTTAGTGACCATTCAGTTACAAAGACTCTGAGTAAGTGACTTATGACTGTTTTTCATGCTTATGACCATTGCAGCATCCCTCATGGTCACATGATCAAAATTCGGATGCTTGGCAACTGACTCATATTTATGACGGTTGCAGTGTCCCAGGGTCATATGATCACCTTTTGCGACTTTCTGACCAGCAAAGTCAACAGGGAAGCCAAATTGACTTAGCAATCGTGTTATTAACTTAACAACTGCAGTGACTCATTTAAGAATTGTGGCAAGAAAGATCGTAAAATGGGGCAAAACTCACTTAACAAATGTTTCACCAACGGAAATGTTGGGCTCACTTGTCGTCATAAGTCAAGGACTACTTGAATATCAATTTTAGAGACTGCCCATCTCACATACAGAGCAACTCTGGCCAAAGAGGCTAAAAAAAGGAGAACAATGGGATTTTGGTGATTCTATTTAAATTTTCTAGTATGAATGACTTATTTAAGTTTTTGCTCCTAGAACACATGGAAGATTGTTTCCCTATTATTTATACACAAAAATTATTAAATGTTTTTAATAATGTATGTATATGTGACTTCACAGTTGGGGGTAGACTGATGGGCACTTTACAACCCCATCATGAGCCTGATACACTCAGTTATGGAACATCAAGTACATAGAAATAATAGCTATATTAATAATCAGGACATATTTTGGGAATTGTTTGTAAAGAGTACCCATTTACATTTAATATAGGTTGTTTTTTTTTATTGCTTTATTTATATGAAATTGGGAATTTTGTAAGACTTTTAAATAAATAAGTATCACTTATTTCGGTAGGGATGGAGTGCGTGGGAGATATTTATTTATTTTTATTTATTTTATTTAGACTTGTATCCCACCCTTCTCCCGAAGGACTTGGGGCGGCTCACAATAAAAATATCCAATAAAAAGCATATATCCATAGACAAAAACGTAACACGTAACAAGACATACAACATTAAAATAGTTTAGAATATCAAAAAAGTAAAAAGGGGCAATAAAAAAGTTAAAATCCAATTTAAATATATAAAAGTCTAAAATTGGTCAGTTGAAGCCTATATTATAAATCCTGTGGCTCATATATCCAGAATTGTAGCTAAGGAACAATGTGGTAGTCCAAGTTTAATCTACGTATAATTAATTAGCTTTTTTCTGATTTTAGGTTTTTTTTCCTGATAATAGTTCTAATCAAAACAGATTTCCAATCTAATCAGATTTTTCATATCATTGAAACACTGTATATGTAACACAAATTAATCAGAAACATAAAAAGTGTGCACATTTTGAAAATGAGGTTTGCTGTACCATGAATCTTGTTGCTTAAAACGGAACTAATTTTGACACAAGAAGCAAAATCAGTAAATTGGTAATAGACACCAGAATTGAACATAAATCCAGAAACTACAGCATTACTGCAGCAAAGATCTGCTTTACCAGCAAAAAAAATATAAAAATACTGCAACAAGTAGGATAGCTAAACATAAGCTTTAAAATGATTTGATTTTATGTGCTGCCACATAAATTAACATATTTTTAGAGTTGCAATAAGCAGAAAATCCCAAAGCCTTTCTAGCTTTGTTGTTGGTTTGTTGTTGTTGTTTTAACTAGATAGCAATTTGGAGCATTGCCACTCCTGTAGTAGCAATTCTACTTCCATGATACTAGCAGGAAAGAAGCTATTTTAATCGTAGACTGCTTAATGTGATGGAAAAGCAAACCTGTTAATAGAATGCATTCTCAGCACCCAGAAGTGTGATTCATCATCACACTACGTTTGAGAAGCGGGAGTTCTGATGCATGAACCAACTGTAGTGTTAGTTGTGTTGTTTGGGTGGTGTTTTTCCTTTAATCACTGTTCCCTTACTATTACTGAGGAAAGACTAACAAGTATGCCATTACCTCTATAGACAAATCAAGCATCTGCAAAGAATTATGCATCAGGTGACAATTGCAAATTAAGCCAACATGCTCATGCTCTCAGGTCACAGAAAATGTGGGGCTGGAAGAGATTCTGGGATCTACCTCCCTGTATAATGAATAAATCAGAACCCTAAATAATTCCTCAAAATAATAATAATTATTACCTTTAGATTATACTATTATAAACTAGAAACAAAGGTGAAACTTGCAATGCAATATCCTTTAGTGTTCATCCTTCCCTGGGTTTTCCAATTCTGGGATTTTGATCATCTGGTATGATTAGGAGGTGAAAATGATCATCAAAAATGTACTGCATAACATTAAAGGAAACTGCTTGCTAACAGCATCTCAGGAAAAGAACACACGGGTTAGAAAAAATGTTTGTGCATATTCTCCAAATAATGGCATACTTTCTTTTTTTTAAAGGAAGGAAAAAGGGAATTCACAAACAAAATTACAAAATTACAAAATTTAAAACTGAGGTTTGGGGAGGCTATGAATCTGTCCTTAATTAAACTTGACAGATTCAATGATCCCTACTATAAATTTGCCAGTTTTGGATAAACTCAGATTCAGGAAAGTTTGTTTTTGATAAATGTGTTTTACATCCGAGTTGAACTATTTTAGTTTTGGTATACATTTATCTTTACATAAATCTATGGCTGAAATTATAGCGACTTTCTTTCCTTTGCATATTTTTGCTGGAAATTGATGACAATCAATTGCTTCATTTGTAGTGTCTCTCTGTGTGAATATACATTAAAATTGAATGTTCAGGCTCCAGTAATGGAGTGAAAAACAGACTTTATAATTTTATTTTCATTTGTAACTGAAATATATTTCAGAATATTTTTTAAAAAAATGACAGTGTGAATGCTACCAAAACAATTGCTCGTTCCAGACTTGTAGGAACTGCTATTATTTCAGGATTAAGAATCAGTGAGATAAGGAAGGATTTCTATTAACTAGAATGTTTCATTATCATCACATATGCTTCCCTATGAACATGAAGTGAAATGTTGAACCACCTCTGTTTAATAAATAATTTGTTTAAATATTACTATCTCAAACTCCAGATTAAGCTATGGAAATATGGAATTGGATGCTAACAAAATTACCCAACTCTTTTTTTGGTGTGTCATATAATTAGACCATTTCTGGAGCTCTTGAGGATGTTCTTTATTATGTAAAAACAAACACCTTTGGTTAATTGAGAAGCAAATGTGATCAATTAAATGGCAGAGAAATCAAAAGCCAGTTCTAAGGTTTTTTAAGTAGAATGTGTATTTATCCCAAAAATAAATAACCTGCAAAAATCTTCGTTTTTATGCTTGTTTTGTTGCTACTTTGACTGGGTTTTTTTTTTAATTTTATGATAAAAGTTATTTTAATTCCTGAATTCCTGCAAACTTTTAAAAATGCATTTGTAGAACCTGAATGAAATAATAGCTCAGAAGCTGTCTGAGGGTTGGGATAATATGGAAATCCAAAATGGAGAAGGCACAAGAGCTGAATAACTGATTTACATTGATGGTGCAATTCTTTCTGCCGTAAACCATCCCCTAAAGAGTAATCAGGAGAAAGTCCATGTGCAAACACTTTCCCCTCCCCAGTTAAGAATGCCACAGCCATAGAGCCATATGGGAGCCAATGTGGTCTAGTAGTTAAGGCACCAAGCTAGAAAAACTAGACTATGAGCTCTAATCCTCCCTTAGCCATGAAAGCCAGCTAGTTGACTTTGGCCCAGTCACTCTCCCTCAGCCGAACTCACCTTATAGAGTTGTTGTGGGGAAAAGAGGAAGAGGGAGGAGTTTTAGGTGTGTTCATCGCCTTGAGTTGTTTACAAAAATAATAAAGGTGGGATATAAACAAACAAACAAACAAACAAATAGCACTATCCTGTGGGTTGAAGGTCTCCTTCAAATTTATTCCAGCCTCTGCTTCTCCTATGCAATCCAAATCAGGATGGCTTGGTTTGCTGTTAGATCATTTATGTGACTGCCCATTTTCCTTAACCCTCAATTTGATTATAGTTGATTCTTTTCAGCATTACAGAAAGAGAATTTAGCAGAACTTCTGAACTACCTTGGGAACTGGATTTCCTTTTTATTCTATTAAAAATACGAGGCCAAACCCTTAAATTGCTGACAAAAACATTTGTTGGGATTATACCAATCGCTCCAACTTTGTTTTATAATAACTATCCCTGAATGCAAAATCTTCATTTGTCAGCAATTTTTTATTCCCATTTATTTTACTACATATTTTCTTACGGCCAGCATTAGAATATTTGCTGTTTCTATACAATCCAATTTTATGGATTAAAAAAATCAATTTAATCTGATAATGTTTTTTGTCTGTAAAATTTAAATCTCTCATATTCATTCTTCAAAATAAACCTAGGCTTTCTCAATACTTTATGAGAATACTTTCCTCATTTAAAGAAAAAGTATTTTAGTATTTAATAATCTTCCTTTTATACTTATATACTGAGAATAATCATTCAAATGTCAGATGAAATATGGTTCAGTCCATAATACCCTGTTTCCCTAAAAATAAGACCCTATCTTATATTTTTTTGAACCCTGAAATAAGTGTTTGGCCTTATTGCCATGCACTCAAAAGCCCGATTGGGCTTATTATCAAAGGATGTCTTATTTTGGGGGAAATAGGGTAAATCTCTTTGCTTTTAATGTATCAGAAGGCAACTATCTCACTGGAAATTCTGGCTGTTGTGTTTCTTGCCAAATTCTAGTGTTTTATTTTAAATTTTACATCAGTTTACCAAAGTTGCTTTCTCTTACACATGCCCAATTACATAAATATACACAAAATAGTATATACATTTATTCTACAATGCCAAGAAGAAAAACTAAACATTATAAAGGAATTGAGATTTAAAATTGCTGAAAAGTAAGAGTAGGCTTGTTGCATTTGAACTCAGAATATTTCCGGAGCTGTAGTTATGTCCATCCTTCAACGCAATATGATTACAGATAATTTGGAAACAAAACAAAATGCATCTGTTTCTATTTTCTTTTCCTTTTTTCTTCCAATTCATAGAACCAGTCCCGTGCACTCATTCTGGTTGTAGCAAATAAAAGCAGAAGGTTTCAGAAGCAAACCTCTGCATTTTAACAACTCTACTACGTGGGAAGCCACTTATGCAGAATAAATATGCCCTATAATTAGTGATGTGCCACTGTTATTTATGGTTACCTTATACATAAATAAACTCGAGGCTCTGACATTTCCATCCCAAAGGCTTTTATCTCCATAGCCATAGATCTGCAGACAGATTTGTTGTAAGTAACACTATCATTGTAATAAGTTTGAAAATCCATTATTGTTCCAATTCGTCTGCTTTTGCATCTGCGTAGCTCCAGGCTGGGCCTGTGGTTCTGATATTGTCTGGTTGATTAACAGCCACCGAGTCACCATTGCGGCTACAGCTCCCCAAAGTATGTCATTTGACTGAAGCTAACAGGAGGTGACTGGGCAAAGCAGTTTCACCTGAGGGTGGCCAGGGTCAGAGGCCGCTCGTAATAGCTTCTACATGCATCTCCAGACCTGTAAATGAGACCAGAGCCTGCCTTGCTCCAGTCCACTTTCTTTGTCTTAGACGGATGCTCTAATCAAAGCAATTACCCAGCCCGTGATCACAGCCACTGATCCAGAGATGTTTTTGCAGACACTCGTCTGGAATGTTCTGAATCCCCTCAACCATACTGTGTTGTTTAAAAATAAAGGGCTAATGTGCTCCAGCAAGGTAATAAATCAGCCTCAAAGAAATCCCTTGGAAGACTAGTGGACACCCTTTCACCATTAACTTAAACAAAACGCTTATGCTGGCGATATTAATAGAATGGGAATGTTGATTGGACCTATTTTTAATTATTCATATTAATATTTCAATGAGTGCTCTAGGTCTTGCATTGTTTTGCTGACTCTTATAACAATGGGATTGCTCACACAGTGAGAAGAAAAAGGAGGAGCTAATATTAGATTTTCAATGTATATTACTGAGATGGCCACACCTTCTTAAACTGAAATTATATACAACTTTGTGTAGTGGATAGCTGCATTTTAATTAATTTAATTTTGATTCATTAATCAATGACTGTCGCATATCAAATGCAAATTCTGGGCAATTGTGCTTTTAATATTATAAAAAGACAGAATAATTACCTCAGAAAAAATGTACTTTCAAGTAATGGTTGCTCATAGTTTTGATGATTATTCTTTTACTTTAATTTTTTCAGTGTAATGTTTATTTGGAACATTTTCAAGACAGAGAGAGAGAGAGACAGAGAAAGAGAGAGACAGAGAGATCAGTTTAAGTTTGGTCAGTGCTTTTATAATGCAATATTTTTCTCACCAGTAGAAAAAAAGTTATTTTTTAATTTTTTAATTTTATTGAGATTCATGCCTTCCCTCAGACCCCATATTTCTCTACATATGACAGTCCAAGCCTAAGATGACAAACATCTGATAATAAAGAAGGAAATGCAAAATTATATTTACATCAATCTGTTTATTTTGAAAAAGAAAGAGCGGCAATTTAAATAGGTCTCATCACCCAGACCTTTCTTCTTTTAATATCCTTTTTAAATAGATTAAATCAGTTGCTACCCCAGAAAATGCTAGGGACTGGGACCTAAAAAACCTCCAGCTCTGAAGGGGTTGAGGGTGAAGAAGGCACTACAGGAAGTGTTTGTGAGGCTGCACAATCCACGATGAAAGTCTATCAGGAAATATGAGTAGAAAGATAAGAGGGGACCTCTTATTCGTGTGACTTTGCCTGATAGATGAAAAGTCTCTTACTATGAAGTTTTGGAAGGTCTTGGCCAATGTTCCTTGTTCCCCTTAGTCATGTCTTCAGAATCATCAGACTGTCTACATTAAGGTTGTGAGTGACAGGCAGATATGGCCAGCAGAGTTAGGCTCCTGTCCCAGGCTCTTTGAGGCTCTACCTGGATGAAAACTCCTTTTGTAACTGGGCCTGATTAGTAGGGCATGTAGACAGAACAGGGCATCCTTTCTTGTTGTCTGTTCAAGTATAACCTTTCAAAAACCCTGTTTGTAACTTATCTGATGGCCAGCAGATTATATATCAAGGCTTCGGGAAACCCTGTTGGAAATTCAAGTCCAGATTAGCCAATGTCATAATGAAAATGCTTCTTTGGCCTTGACTGGGCTCCGTCAGATCTTCACAACCCACCCTAAAAATCCTGTCTCCATGCAGCATAGACTGTTTATTTGTTGTGCTCATAGGCATTTCATTAATTATAAAGAGAGGAGAGAAGAAAAACTTAAAATTTAGCCTTGCTATAAGCCATACAATACAGCCTTGCAGCCCTGCATTTATCTCAGGGCAGCTCACGTTCTGAGTTTTCAAAAATGAGGGGGGTGGGGACTTTGTCACCTATAGGGCTGATCTGCCTTAACCAGTTGACTAACACAGCACCCCTTTTTTAAAAACTGGCCATCGCTGTCACCGCAATGGGAGATGGGGATCATTTATAGACTCTCCTATATGATGGAGTTCTGGAGTTTGATTTAACTTCAAGTATAGAGAGCTTTTTAAAGATCCTTAAACTGAATGACTTTTGCTAAAATAGCTAAAACATACCTCAACATTTACCTGTCGCTATACTTTATACTTTGGTGCAGTGGTTAAGACATTAGGCCAAAAAAAAAAGAAAAGAGGAGACTATGAGTGTTAGTTTTGTCTTTTGCCTTGGGCACAAAGCCAGATGGGTGAGTTTGGGCCAATCACTTTCTTTCAGCCCGAAGAAAGAAGCAATGGCAAATCACTTATGAAAAGCTTGCCAAGTTTTGCAAGGACTTGAATTGGACACAATTGAACAGAAAGAGGAGGGTGGGGAGAAAACATACTAGGAAAGTACTATTTCCTTTGGTAGTCACTGCTAACTAACAGTTAAATATCATTAAGCATTACAGTTTTAAAAAATAAAATTATTATGAACTAAGAAAAAAAAAGAAATGCAGAAAATTAAAAAAATAGAAAAGAAAAAAGGATGTAGTAAAGAAAAAAAATAAAGGTCTGACTGCCCCCTTATCTCAAAAAGTATTAAATATTTTAATAGGTTATCATCTTTTCTTACAATACAACAAATCCTATTTTTCTTCCATATCCCATCTCTTACCTAGAAAAAAATCCTTAAAGCATCATCATTCAGTCCTGATCAGCTAAGTAAGGGTTACCAGAGATAATAATATATGTATTTTAACCTTGATCAAGTAAACAAATTTTAAATTCCTTCCTTTTACTTTTAAAAGTCCTGCTCTTAAACACTTTAAGTAATGTTGTAAAACTTGATTTTATTTTTTTTGGCCTTTTCTCACAAGATTCTTCTAAATGTTAACAAGTCTAATTTGTAAATTTAATATTGGAAAGTTACACAGGTCACTCTTTCGGTAAGAATATCCTTTTAATGAGTGAAATATCAGCTGGTTTTATTTGTATATTCAGTGTAGCTTCCCTTTTCCATGTCATTCTTGTAGCCTGTCATGTTTAAATTCAGTTTCAGAGCAGTCTCAGTATTATCCAGTAAAACATGTTCCTCTTCCATAACATCTTTTAAGGACAATCTGTCAATAATGGCAGGCACTCTTAAAATAAACTTCTAGGTCCATTGTTCATAAATATCCCTCAATATATCAAAATACATTGATATTTTAATGATAAAATTATTTTGCTCCATTCTATATTAGTAAGTTAAATGTAGGTGTTTTTCTCTTTTAATTGTAACCTTTACTTCCTTCTGGTTTCATGTAGTTTCCATCCCTCAAAGTCCCATGCTATCATTAACAATCCAAAGCAACAATATATGCCAATCACAGTTTGGGCTAAGATGGCATTCCTTCATCTCTTAAAGTTCTAAAACTACTGCAGAACACTGTCTTGCACTTTGCTATAAGGAGCAACTGTATGGAGGACTTATGGGTGATCCCAAGTTCTCTCCTTGTCCAGAGAGGAATCCTGAAAAGCATGTCCATTTGCCAACTCTTTAGTTTGCTACAATCATCAGTTCTGCCCTCGATCTTTCATTTCTTCCCCAGAAATCTTGTTAGCTAATAGTGTTGGTGTTATACTATTTTATGTTTTAAATTTAAATTAAAAACAAAGAGAACAGAACTAGGCTCATGCATTCATTCTATTTATTAATTCAAACAGACTCTTTTCTGTTCTGTATGTATAAATATTATCTTTTAATCTGTCCTGTCCCAAGCCAAGCACACACAAATGCACAAGAGTACCTTATTTTTTCTTAACAAAACAAGGCTTGCAAACATACACACTTGCAGTATAGAGAAAAATTTCCCCCATAGTTCAGGAAGTTTGGCTTACAAGAGTTCTAGTCAAAACCACATGCAAGAGAATAGTCATGCAGAGTCCGAGGGTCAGAGTTTGTAGCAGATTCATCAGCTGGTCCAGGTTCAAAATCAAGGTTGTGAGATTCACAAGGCAAGACACATAGAGTGGGAGTCAACAGACAGTTGTCATCAACGGATCAGTTGTGCTTGCTGCTCCACTTCAATAGAAGCAACCCCAGTGTAGTTCATTTAGCAGGACAAGACTCTTTCCATGCGAATAGTCTTGCAGAGTCTCGCCTTTGCTCTATTCTCTTTGCAGCCCACTGAGCTCTTGCACTGGAAGGGAGGGTGAGAAATCTATGTCCTCATCTTCAGAGAGTGACAGCAGCTGTGTTTGTTGGGTGCTGGTTTACCTCAACTCTTCCATATGGTCAGACAGCAGTCCGTCTGATGGTGCTAGAGTTGACTGTTCATTGTCTGTCAGCACTTCTGAAGATGGCTCTGGCACTGACTTGCTCAGATTTGGAATCAGACTTCTCTGATTCTGAATCTGAGCCCACCATGACAATATGCAAAAATCACAAATTGCCCTATTGAAAAGAGTTTTCCAATAAGAAAAAAAAAATTGCTTATATGTTAGCCTAATAAATATATATACAGTATGAGTGTGTTTTTTTTTCTTTTCCTGTCTTAAGCACCTGATTAACCCAAATATGGGAGGGAGCATACTGCTTCCTTTTTGCCCTTCGACCTCATCTCTAGAGGTCATCCAGGCAGTAAATTTCGCGACATACTCTTTATATGTTACATTTGTATTTGCTGAGAAATAAACAAAGGGAGACTAGTATAGATCTATTTAAGCTATTTAGCTCTCATATACATATATATATGTATATATGTATAACAAGACTCCCTGCAAGTCTTGTTGTTATGGCTATCCCAGCTCATAATTTCTTATATACTGATATAGTATTGTGGTGGTCAGTCTCCTCTCAGCAGGCAGGTCATCTGGGGTGATGATCAGTCTTTTCCCAGCCAGCGAGTCACGTGGTGAGATGGTATTCATGTGGCTGGTTGGCCTTTCTCTTTCTCTCTCTCTCCGTCTCTTGAATTGCCTGCTGAGCTCTCCTTCCACCGCCTCTGCTCCTTCATGGATCCCTCTGCTTGCCCCACAGAATCCTTTCCTCTCCTGTTTCCTTCTCTCCCTCAGGCTTTCCCCACAGAAACCTCTCCTATCCTGTCTATTGCCTTCACTCCCTCTCCCTTTCCCCAAGCCTCTTTCTCCATTTCCCCCATAAGCCTCTTTTCCTATGAAAGTCCTTTCCTCTCACTTTCACTGGAGTTAGGAGAAGAATAATAGGATAAAGATAAGGCACTCCTGGAGGATAAATGCTGGCAGTGGAAACCACCACATTACTACAAATGTTTTCAGGCAAGTCCAAGAACTGACAGCTCAAGAGGGTTTCTGGGAGAGTAAGTTTGAGATACCAGTATCTTGCCCTCCATCCAAAGGGTTCAAATATGCTTCTACAGATAGATTTGTATAAGAAAGAGCATGGAAGGGAAGGGCTGGGCATTTATGCTTTCCCTTATTATACAAGTGATTTAAAGAGAAAAGGAATACACCAAATGCCACAAAATGCTATTTCATTTGTGATGGCAGTGCTGAGGGACATGTCACTATCTTGTGGAAGAGGACCTAAAACGGTAAAGGTTCCCCTCATACACATGTGCTAGTCATTCCCAATTCTAGGGGGTGGTGCTCATCTCCATTTCAAAGCCAAACAGCCAGCGCTGTCAGAAGACATCTGGCCAACATGACTAAATGCCAAAGGCACATGGAATGCTATTACCTTCCCACCAAAGGTGGTCCCTATTTTTCTACTTGCATTTTTACATGCTTTCGAACTGCTAGATTGGCAGAAGCTGTGACAAGTAATGGGAGCCCACCCCATTACGTGGCACTAGGGATTCAAACCGCTGAACTGCCAACCTTTAAATTGACATGCTCAGCGTCTAACCACTGAGCCACCACATCCCCTGTAAGAGGATGTAGGAGTCCTCAAAATATGGCCTTTTTTAAAAAGAAAATAGAAAAGAAGATACATTGATTCAAAATATTTGCGATACAATGAAAGCTTATGCTAGAGGTCTGATTATAATTTATACAAGGAAACAAAATATGAAGAAAAGACAAGCATTTAAAACATTAGAAGAAGACTATGAGAGATCTGAAGAGGAAGTTCAGAAATCCTCACAAAAGAAGGATATCAAAGTAAAAATGGACATAATAAAACATAAAATGGGGTTAATGGAGAAAGAAGATCTAGCACAAAAGAATTAGAAGTGCTAAATAGAATTATTTTGAAGAGGCAAATAAACAAGGGAGATGGTTAGCATATAAATTGAGAAAAGAGAAAGAATCAAGAAAAAAATACAGCTAATGGATGACCAAGGACAAAGCATATTTGGGAACAAAGAGAAGAAAAATAATATACAATATTATTATAGAGTATTGAATGGAAAAGAGAACATAGAGGAAGAAAATATTAAACAATATCTCCAAAAGATGAATTTACCTCAGATCCCTAAAGAAGTTGAAGAGATGTTAGACGGAAATATAACTATGATGAAATTAACTGAAGCAATTAAAAAACAAAAGAATGGGACAGCACCAGGACCAGATGGACTGCCAGCAGAATATTATAAGACACTACAGGAATCTTTGAGTCTTCCATTGTTAGAAGTTATGAATGAAGTCATGTTGAAAAAGCAATCACCTAAGTCATGGTTGGAAGCATATATTACACTTGTTCCCAAAGAAGATATTGACCCACTGCAAATCAAAAATTATAGATCTATATCCCTGCTAAATTCAGACTATAAAATCTTTGCTTCAATATTGGCAGAAAGACTCAAAAGGTATTTAAACAATTTTATACATCCTGATCAATCAAAGAGACAGATTAGAGATAATATGAGAATAGTTCTGGACGAGGCCCATCCTGAAAAACAAATGGCTTTGGTATTTTTGGACGTATAAAAAGCTTTTGGTAACAAGCGATTTATGTTGCTTCAAATGGAACAGATGGGTTTCGGCAGAAAATGTATTCAGGCAATTGAAGTTATATATCAAAAACAAACAGCAAAAGTAATGATAAATGGAGAATTGACAGATTCTATTGAGATAAAAAACGGCACCAGACAAGGTTGCCCACTGTCCCTGCTGTTCTTTATATTAACATTAGACGTGCTAAACAAATACAGAGATCAAGGGGACAAAAATTAGGAGAGAAGAATACAAATTAAAGGCATTTGCAGATGATCTGGTGTTCTTTATTGAGGAGCCAAAAGAAATGGGACCTATTTTAATAAGGGAGATAGAAAAGTATGGAGAAGTAGCGGGCCTAAAAATTAATAAGATAAAAATGAAAAGGATAGTTAAAAATATGACAAGTCAACAGGAAAGAGAACTAGAGGAAGAATTAGGATTACAGAGCGTGAAGAAAATTAAATATTTAGGAATATGGTTAACGGCGAGATGCTCCTCGACAAAGGAAGATAATTACGTAAAACTAGTACAGCAAATAAAATTGGACTTAGAAAGATGGGGCACATTATAATTATCTATATTAGGTCAAATCGTGACTATCAAAATGAATATTCTGCCAAAATTGTTATATCTCTTTCAAACCATACTGATAAAATTGGATAAGAAATTTTTTGTAGAATTGATCCAAATTACAACAAAATTTATTTGGGCAGGCAGAAAAGCACAAATAAAATTAACAGACCTTCAAGACGGTAAAAGCAGAGGTGGTTTAGGGCTTCCGGATTGGGGACTCTATTATAAAGCAGCGATTTTAACCTGGGTCAAGGAGTGGATAAACCTAAGAAATAAAAGATTGTTCATTTGGAAGGGCATGATCTACAAAAAAGGTGGCATGCCTTCCTATGGGATAAAAAGAACAATTCACATTCATATATTTTTTCAGCATAAAATAAGAGAGGCATTAATGATAATGGCAAGAAGTAAAAAAAAAATTATATGAAAATACGGGGGTGGGTGTCGACAATGGAGGCAACGATATACCCAAATGTTATGTATATTAATAAAATGGCAAAATATTATGAAATTTTGGATGACCAAGGAAATTTAAAGAGTAAGCAAGATTTGGAGGAACAAGGAATAAACATTGACTGGCAGCCTTACCTGCAAGTAAAATCGCGGTATT
>JANHFM010001550.1:230417-240515 GCA_032468115.1 Grayia smithii | reverse complement strand
GAGTCCCTCGGGAGATGGGCGGCATATAAATGTCAATAAATAAATAAATAAATAAATAAATAAATAAATAAATAAATGCAAAATGCTAGTGTTCAATGTCTCACAACTTGGGTGCCCTCAGTTCTGTCCTGTGGTCTTCATCATCAGCTCCAGCCTTCTGAAGCTAGGCATGCATACATAAGATCTAAATTCTACTTGGGGACTATTCCCTTGAGGAATGCTCTGTTGATACGGATTTATTGTATTGCTTAAGGCTGTCCATAAAAACATGGGTTTTCGAGAAGGCCCTTGTTTAAAAATTCATAGCCTCTGAATGTACCTTGGCTTTTATGTTTTCTTATTATCTTGATAAATTCTTGGAGATTTAACATTGTTTAAAAGAGTTTTATTTCTTGTTCAGATTTCAAACATTTTTAATCATGGTAGACTTTGTTGCCTTGAGTTCCCTTTCATTGAATTAGGTGTGATATAATTAGTTATCATCAAATCTAGTTGGCTTCCAAGTGACTACATAGACAAATGCTTGCCATCTTGACCTCCTTTAGTGATAATTCATTGCTCTTCCAGGGACATTCCACATGTCTCTTTGAACTCATCCATCTACCTTCTCCTTCCCTTAGCCTTGCCAAGCATAATAAGCATCAAAAATAAATAAATTAGATGTGAATGAACTAAAGAAGCTGTTTTACTTCTGTAGCAAAGCCTGCATGACAGGTTGCACCCTATCATTTCCTCAAGGACCAATTCTGGGCATAGCTGGACCAGAAAGAAGAAAGAATTCTCCTTTGTTGTTCTTCCACATGCACCATGACAAGTTTACTGCCCTGGATTTTTCCTGTGAATTGTAATAACAAATACTTGAGCTTTTGAAAGAAGTCTGGCATATGCTGCTGTTTGCTCGGAGACAGTATCTCTATTGCAGAGCACATGACCAAGGGAACCCTGTGCTCTTCCCTTGTCTGCTGACTGATTGAAACAGCCCTTTCTTTTGTAGTCATGAGCTCACAGCCCAAAGTTAGATGTTCATCAAGCACCTGGTAGACCATCAGGCTTGGCTGAAGAACTGTATTTGAGTTTGAGTCTGCAAGCTCTCATTAACACAATAGAAATAATAGAGATGTTTTAGTTATAATAATTTGCCAAATCAGGCTCTGTTGTTGTTAAAACAGAATCAGTAACAGTAATACTATAACAGAGTCTGGGTGCTTTTCTAATCCAACTTCCTGCTCAAGCAGGAAACTCTACCCTTTTTGGACAAATAGTTATCCAGATGAATCTCAGAGAAGTACCCAGATAGCAATCAGTAGGCTGGCCTTCCTCAGTCTGAAGCCACACACACACACACACACACCCCAAAAAACCCATGTTATTCCCAGATTGCCCCATTAGTTATAATTTAATTTTATATAACATATTCAATTTAGGCACCATCTAACTCCAAATTGATTCTGGGTGGAATAAAATAAAATCAAATGGAATAGAAAATATAATATTGTAATTTTAAAAAAATTCTCCAGATTGGAGAAATGAAGAATCTTCTGTTTATAAAGTAGTAACAAAATGTTTTAAAACACACACACATACACAAATATGTATCATAAATCCAAATTAAAATAATTTGGATTTTCATATCAAAATGAAAAGCAGCAGGAACATGAAACCCAATTCTTGAACATTTGCACAACTAAATCCTATGAAATCCACTGCAATTCAAATGGGAACCTGAGAATTTCCAGATTTAGGAACACTTTTGTTGGCTTAAGGCAGTGTTTCTCAACCTTGGTTACTTGAAGACGTGTGGATTTCGATTCCCAGAATTCCCCAGCTGGCTCAGCGGAGATCAGATCTAATGAGATGAGGAAGATAAACATGCTTTTTCAGTTTTTTCCAGAATTTTCTCAAAATTCTTTCAAATTGTGTTTCATTCAAAAATGGATATGGAACAGGTAGAGCTTCTCTATATATTTATGGGGTGTAATAAGTTCTTTTCCTCAACTCAATTTTTCTTTTGCTGTTAAAGGAAGCTCAAGTAAAAAATTTCAAATCTGAAAATTTGAAATTACTTGAATGAAGCACAAAAAAAAGGTCCTTTCCTGTTTCAAAACATTCCTGATGCCAAATCACAGAGCAAAACACAACTTCTTATTTCAATTATGGAAGGCAGCCCAAAATAAAATGTTATTTCAGAACTATAAATTGTATTGCTGGAAGTAATAACAATCTCCTTCTTAAATCTCTGAGGACACTTCTTTGCTTCTTTGGTCAAGGATTTGCATTCATAAGGCTGTAATGTATGTGCTTTATTCTATTCCAGTATCATAACACCAACTATTGAGAGTGCAGTGTTGGACAAAACTTTAAAAAGCAGTTTGGTTTGATTTGTTCATGCTATGGGCAGCAATTCTGACTTTGGAGGAAGTGAGTTGTTGTTAGAATTTGGGGCTCTTACATGTGTATATAACTGTAAGCATATGTCACTTTTGTAAATGCAATGTCATCTTTCCCATATATTAATTTTAACAAAACAAAACAACTTTACAAAGAATAGCATATTTCTTAACATCTTTTCAAAGAACCACATATTCCACCAATCGTTTTTCTTCCCTTTTTTAAATTTTCATGCTTATTCTAGACCAAGATTTGATACCTGTAACTTTCCCAATATTTGTGTATACAAACCACTCCTAGCATCCCTGATCTTTGGATTTGTTGGCTGGAGTTTTGAAAACTGTAGTTCCCAGTTCCCCATCTCTGTTTAGACCATTGGATAATATGTCTAAACAAATAATATTTAAACATCTCGTTCATATTTCTGTAATTCTTGTAAGTAGGAAAATGTGGGAATCATCCAATTTGGGTTTGGGAAGTTAAATTCAATGTGACAATTAACAGCAGGAGAAGACTAGGCCTTAACAACCAAGTTAACTTTGATTCCTGAAAATAATGTTTCCATATGTTTTGTGGAATGCTTCTTCACTCTTTTCTTTGGAACTGAATCAAACATCTCATATCCCATCCCCTAACACACATCCACTTAGAATTAGAGCCATACAGATGATGAACTCTAAGGATTTCCAGATGAACATGCAGTCTCTGTAGCTGGGTAGTATGAATTTTTATTTATTTATTACTTATTTATTTGATTTTTATCCCATCTTTATTACTTTTAAGTAAGTCAAAGCAGCAAGCATACATAATACTTCTTCTTCCTCCTCCTCCTCCTCTTTTTTCCCATAACAACAACCCTGTGAGGTGGGTTGGGTTGAGAGTGAGTGAGTAGCCCAAGGTCATCCAGCTGGCTTTTATGCCTAACACAGGACTAGAACTCACAGTTCCTAGTTTCTAGACCAGCAGCTTCACCACTGCACCAAGTGTTGTAGCAAAAAGACCCTTCCATACCAAACTAGGTCTATCAGAGTCATAGTTGTAAATATACTAATGTGTAGTGAAGTCTGAAGGTTCATAAAGTGGAACACAGTCTCCCATTTATCAGTCAAAGCAGTTGATTCTATCTTCTAGTATCCCATGGCAAAAGATATTGTATATTTATTTAGGCTATAAAGCTTCCCTACATTTTCTTCATGACCCAAATTCAATTTCTCTTCCAAATAGTACTTCTAAAATTACAGTTCAGCATACAGTCTTTAGAGAACACTTGGCAAGCTGGGTGTACTTATTTATCTTGACTTCAAGATGTAAATAGTTTATTACTTTCCTTTAATTTCCACCTTTTTGGGATGTACTTGTATGCATGTCCATGTTTTTGATCTTGGTCATGAAGGTGGCAAAATCTGTAGAGAAGCTATCAGAACTAGTAGGTGTATCTACTGATAGTAGGAATGAATTTGTACTTAATTTAATTTCTTTATGCAAATACACTGCTCTATTGTGAAAATAGGGAAAATATGTGTTTAGAATGTGCTTTGAAATAATGCAAAAGATTATTAACTGAGACCAATTAGAGAGAGATTGCAGTAGACAATGGATGTAGGTTTCTTGATCTCTCTTTTAAGACAGCTTTCAGTATTCTTGACCATAATATCCTTCTAGATTGGCTTCAGAGGTTGGGAATTGGTAGCACTGTTTTCCATTGTTGCAATCAAGGAAAGGACCTGTTGCAATCAGTATTGGCTGGGGACAGAGGTCATTCCCTCCTTTGTAGGAGTGTTCAATGCTCTTTCACCTTTACATGAAATTTCATCAGCACTATAATTATTTATTATTTATTTAAATGTATTGTAGTTGCCCACTCCTTTAGACTCTGAGCAGCTTAAAAATACAAATACAAACAATATATGCAGTTTAGTCCAGGCAGCCTGGACTAAAACAATCATAACAAATCAAGCCAAACCAGATGATACCCAGTTGTATCTTTTGATCCCAGGGCATCCAAGTGAGATCTCAAGGTTATGTTCCTGTGCTTGGAAGTTGAGTGGGTTTTCCCTACTCCTACCAAGACAGATTATCTGTGGATATTAGGGTCACCTGGATCTGGGAATATTCGTTAACCTTGTATAGGCAGGTACTTTGTCATTTGGGAATGATGTGCATTCAAGAGCCTTCCTGGACTCTTAGCTCTTGGTCAATGAGCAGGTGATACTTGTGGCCAAGAAGGTATTTGCACAACTCCATCTGATATGCCTGTTGCATCCTTTCCTGGATCAGGAAATCTTTTCAGACAATCACTCATGCTTCACTACTGCATGGGGCTGTCCCTGAAAACCACTCAGAGACTTTAACTGGTCTAGAATACAACAACATATGCAAAAACAGGCGTGCCTTGATATGTCCGTGTGACATCCTTGCTTCATGAATTGTACTGTACGTACAGTATGTTTCCAATTGTAATTCAAGGAATCAATCAATCAATAAATAAATAAAACCCTAGATGGTATAGCACCTTGTTATTTGAGGGAATGCCTATTCATCATAGTGTCTATTCAGCCAGTATGAAGCAATAGGATTGGCACACTTCAAGTTCATCAGTTAAACAGTGTCATCTATCAAGATCCAGGAAGTGTGTCTTCTCTGCCATGGTATTTGCCATTTGAATTGAGGTGCCTCCCCAGCCTTGGCCTATGGTGGTTGTGGTCGCTATAGGATATGTTTGGGGATGTGAGTGTAATTAGCTGGACTCATCATCTGCTCTTGTTCTTTATTCTTTTTCTTATTCCTTTTCTTTTCTTTTTAACTTTATTACCGTATATCGTATTTTCAATTGTATTCATGTAGGCACCTTAACACTGCCTAAATGAAGTTTGGAGTGGTTTGGTACCTAAATTAAATTATACTAATCTAATAACACATGGGCTAGAAGGAAACAATGTACACCTAGTAATATACAGGAAAGGCAAATATTCATTTAGATAAAATCTCCAAAGTCTTTGTAAGACTAATTATCAATACACTAGAATCATGGCACATAAATGCATTTAAAACAGTACCTCCTATAAAACCCCATCTTCTTCTACAGAGTCTGTTTGTGCACTCTAATCTTCTTCAAAGAGTTTAATTTTGGTCTTCCACCTTTCAATATTAGGCAGGTTGTTTTCCTCTATGGAATACTCTCTTTAGGAAAACTCACCTGACAACAGCATCTTTTCCACACTGAATTCAAGTTGATAGTATAACTATAAAAGATTTAATTGACTCACCAGCTATGCTTTATCTGCTTTTCTTTGGCCTTTGTCTTTAAGATTTTATTGCTACTGTTTACCAGTACTGTTTACCTTGGAAAATGTACATGCATGGCAATTTACAAACGTTTATAAATAAATGAATTAAGGAATTATACTAGGGATGTAAACAAAATGGAAAAGATGTTTTGTTTCAGGAACAAAATAACCCTGTTCAAAATGTTCCATTAGAATGCTCAAATTGGCTATGCTTCAGTTAATAAAAGTTGCATGTTCCAAGAGGAGGAGTAGGAGGAGGAGGAGGGGGAGGAGGAGGAGGAGGAGGAGGAGAAGGAGGAGGAGAAGAAACAAGAACAACTACTACTACAACACCCCAATGCATATACTCACTTTGAAAAACCCTCCAAGGCTCAAAAAATCAACCCAAATAAAAGCAAAGGTCATTTGAGCTATAAATGTTTTCTGAAACTCAACATGGCTCAACATATGATACAAAAATCTGCACAGCACAAGATTGAACCAGAACTCAACAAACTAATGCAAACTATTAACACACAGCAAAAAAGATACAACCTCAACAATATTAGCAAAGAATTGTGTCTGAAAGAGAACAGGCCTTGGACATGCTCATCGACTTTCTTTCATTTGCCTGTTACCCCCATACACCAGAAACAAAATACATCCCATACGCAATCCATCCACATGAATTCTAACTTCCACCAAACAAGTTGTTTAAGAATAAGCAATACTGCAACTTACTTCCAGGCAGCTGCCAGGAGTCGTGGGTCCTTACCGAAGAAATAGGAAACAGCAGAGTTACTCTTGACATGAGGCATGTGGTTATAAACTGCTGCTTTCCCTCAGCTTTCCATTTCTCACATCATCCCATCCAGGCTAGGCTTATAACAACAGGGACAGTTTCTGTATCTCAACATACTAAGCTAGTGGGGAAAAATATATCCCCAACCTAATCACAAGTCATAAAATAGAAGTTCAGCTGCAGCAGTCAGGATAACTAAAATACTTGACACAGCACCACTGGGAACAGCAACGTTTTCATCCGAAATATGGGGTTTGTTCTGATAGCTTGGAACATTTTGAACTTGGAACATATGCCTAAACTATATTATTTAGGCTGTCTCCATATCTGAACCTGTGATAGCTGTATAAAATATGGATGCATACATTGCAGCCTTCAGCTTAATATTACACAGCCCATGATTTAACTCAAAAGAGATTCCTTCAGACTTCTTCTAAGAGTTAGCTGTCCCATTCCTGCTGCATGATGTTCAGGACAGGAGTAAGATTTGAGAATGTCAGAAAGAGAAAAAAAAAGAATGTATTACAGAGAAAGCAGAGTCTCAGTTTCTGAAGTAATGTGGCTCTTTGCGAAATGAAACAAATCTGGCCTAGCCGGGTATAAAGTGGCTGAAACCAGCCAGTTTCAGCCCAGCCATTATCTAGCAAATGTTCACATTTTGGCATGACCTTTTACAAAAGAACAAATAGTATATTTTGTGTGTGTGCAGAAACATTCCAGCGTAAATGCTCCACTGGCAGGTTATTGGAAATTTGCCACTTGAAGAGAAATGACACATCATGGCCAGTAGTGTCAAGTTAACATTTCCAAGCTGGACAATGTACAAATGGTGTTCTTGGAATGGAAATAGAATTAGATTAAAGTGATCTTGGTGCGGTGCAAAATACAAACTGGCATCCAGCTGGCCACTGGAAAAGAGAAGGCTGCTGCTGCTGTGGGAATATGCTTAACAGCAGAAATATTTTAGTTTTGCAGATAAGGATTAGCCATAGGCACCGGGGGAGGAGAGCTTTATAATACAAACCACATGATCCAATCTTGCCGTCCTTCCAATCACTAGCAATGTATCATTTATTTTTAGCAGGAGTGAGGGTATATCATTTCTTTTCTGGAAAGAAAACATTTGAAATTAAATGTCAGCATTTTTATCCTAGTATGATTAGGAAGCAGGGAAGATGAAGAATTTAGTTTCAAAGTAGCAACAGTCATTTGATTAAGGATCTATTCTTTTTAAAAGGGGAAACTGAGGACAAACTGAACGGCAAACTAAAAAGCATACACACAGAAATCAGTAGAATTTGTCTCTAAATTTGTATCTCTTTAAAAATTTACCATACTTGACAGTACTGTAGTGTACTGTAATTTTCCAGTTCCCTGAAACAAATATATTGACTGAGTTGATACAATACTTGTGTCATGCAAAGTGGCTTAGTATGGAATCTTCTTAAGACTCTTAGAGACTTGGAAATAAAATGAACTCTTTCCCCCTTTTTTTCCACTAATTTCTCTATACCAGTATCATTGAAATTAATAGCTCAGTAAAGAGGAATGAGTGGAAAACCCCAAATATCAAAACAAAAAAATTATGGGATTATATTTCAATAGATTTGTTTTACTACCTTCAGTGAAAAGCACTGATCATCCTGACTGTTTCAAGTGGTAGCTTTAGAGAGGCCTACCATATAAAGGTTCCTCCCCAGAACATCCCTAGATTACAGCACCAAAGGCATTTTGCATCTATTCAGAAAGACTGTGGAATTTCCATGCATAGGATTATTAGATCATACTGGTTTTGCTGGACACTTTCCTAATTGTGACAGTGAGTGTTGCTACTGAACTTCACTATGGATTTCTCTTTTGTCTGTTATATGTGGTTGGTTTTTTCCCTACTCATGGGTTATCTTTAAGGAAAAGCCAATAATAATATTTTCCAAATAAATAAATAAGCAACCTTGTAAAGCTGCCTAAGCCACCTGTAACAACAGAGGAGTTTGTAAATAAAATAAGCATGATCTGAAGTATTTTTTTTCTCTTGTGTTCTGAAAAGATTCTCATTGATTTCATTAAGACCAGAGTTAAAATCTTCTGGATCAAATCAGTCCTGTAACATTTGATCCAGCATTCCATTATCATGGTGGCCATTCCAAAGTCAACTAGAAGTCAATCAGCAGGATGCAATTTCATTCATTCCCTCCAACCTGGTTCCCCCCAAAAAAGCATAAGGGAGGAAAGGGCCTCTATTAGCAGAGTTAATATATAGCCATTATTACTTATCATATGTTTATGAAACACTGAAAACTTTCATGTTCTTCTGCAAGAGAAGATCTCCATGATTCTATCATACTCCTGTTTCCTATGTTACAGTAGTCTCAAGGAAATTTTCCTCCATTGCACTAACTATGGGACAAACAACTGGTTCTTCAGTCTTGATTTCATTATATAGTCTTCATCTCATGCCCAGACCATGAGTAAAACAGGCTTAAGTTGTCCTTAGCTGGGTTAAAGCTGTGAGATATGAAGAACTTGTTAGGCCCCTGGAAGGAAGTCAGGAATCTACAGAGAATAGAGACAGTATAGTTTTCTGCCAAGTCAAAAATGGGTGGATAATACTCAGAATAGAGAAATCCCCCCCCCCTATTTATTTATTTATTTATTTATTTATTTATTTTGTCAACAAGTACAAGGAAACAGTATCAGTATAAACATAGACATGGACACGTGAAAAAATGGCACAAATAAATGGATATAAATAAGCAAAACATAGCCATAAACACATAAAATGAGTACATATAAATGGGCACAGTAGGACAGGGATGGTAGGCACGCTGGTGCACTTATGCACACCCCCTTAAGGACCAACGGTGGGTTTCTCCCGGTTTGAGCCAGTTCGCGTGATCCGGTAGTGGTGACGCTGTGACGTCACCGAATCAGTTCTCCACAACCGGGAGAGCTAAGCCCACCCGCGCGCCCGTACTTACCATTCTCGGGGCTCCGCGCACTCCACGCATGCGCAGAATGCTTTTTTGAGGGTGTTTTCCCCCCAAAAAAAAAGTTACTGCGCAGGTGTGGAGAGCCCATTCAGCGTGCGTGCATGCACCGATCACGCGCAAAGCACCTGCATCATCAGAACAGGTAGTAAAGGTAAGTAGAACCCACCCTTGTTAGGGACCTCTTAAGAAACGTGTAAGGTCCATGGTAGACAGTTTAAAATAAAAGGTATGGGGGTTAGAGAAACTAACAACAGGATCAGGTAGAGTATTCCAGACATTATTCCTATACTGCTGAAGTCGTATTTTCTGCAATCAAGATTAGAGCGGGTTACATTTAGTTTGTATCTACTGATAGCCCTTGTCTTATTGCAGTTGAAGTTAAAATAGTCATTAACAGGTAGGACGTTATGGAAGAAAATCTTGTGTACTAAGCTTAGGTCGGAACGTAGATGGAGTAGTTCAAGGTTTGCTCGATAGGACCCCATGTTCAAGTCTGTCAAGAGCCTCGGTGGTGCATTTAGCTAGTGCACTGCTAAGTGTTTCCACTTAGCTCCCGCTGCCTGCAATTAGTGCAAGTTCGAATCTCACCAGTCTCAAGGTTGACTCAGCCTTCCATCCTTTCGAGGTAGGTAAACTGAGGACCCAGATTGTT
>JANHFM010001550.1:134996-146022 GCA_032468115.1 Grayia smithii | reverse complement strand
AGGAGCGGTGTCTTGGTTCCTAAGACCATCAGAAATATGTGTTTTCTGATGGTCTTAGGCAACCCCTGTGAAAGGGTCGCTTGATCCCCAAAGGGGTCCTGACCCACAGTAAAGCATCTGTCAAGCCTGGAAGCCATCTTTTGTATTAGGTCTTCAGGCTTCCAGGCCTGACAGCATCACTACCATGATATTTACTGTATACAATCAACAAGGAAGAGAAGAAGGTTGAGTACAAGGTAAGGCAGAACCAGGGTTAATGGGCTTATATTAGCTCTCCCTAAATTTGTGCAGCAATATGAGGAAAGATACTTTTTAAATATGTTTAATGTTATATTTTCCTATAAATACTTCTTTGCAAATAAACATCGCATTGTGTGAAAGAAGGCATCTTTGATCCTAAAAAATGTATACCGTAACTATTAAATACTATTTAAGAGTTGAAGGATATGGAAAGTATTTAATATAAATGTCTTCACTTTGCTTCTTTAAAAAAAGCTATTATATAATTTTACTGGAATTTTTTTTAGAGAGTAGCTATAAATCCAAATTCTTGATTGTCTGCAGAATCATGTACTATTTCAGAATTCAACAGTTAATGAAACAAGAATTCTAGGGCTTCTTCTTAATACTTTGAGCTTGCTAATCCTAATTAGCACAATATCACTTCTTTGCTACTGAAACATAACCTCTCTCTCTTCCTCCAGCAAACTGGGAGATGGAAGGAGACAGTCATTGTCAACAATTGCAAAAATAACAAGCAAAATAAAGAAATAAATCACAAATTATTTCTCAATGTTCTGTAATTTCATCGTTATCCATGCATTTTCTCCAAAGCTTCTACTTCTGCAGAAGGAGGAATATACACAATTGTGCAAGCTGATATCAGAAAAATACCTGTGGTTTCCTAAGTGAAATGCAAGTCTCACCATGTTTTGTACATGTCTTGTTTACATATCTTGCCCTATATAGCAATAGCACTTAGACTTATAGCACTTAGACTTATATGCTGCTTCATAATGCTTTCACAGCCCTCTCTAAGCAGTTTACAGAGTCAGCATATTGCCCCCAACAATTTGGGTCTTCACTTTACCAATCTTGAAAGGATGGAAGATTGAGTCAACCTTGAGCCGGTCAGGATCAAACTCCTGGCTGTGGGCAGAGTTAGCCTGCAGTACTGCATTCTAACCACTGCACCACCATGATTCATAGATCTCTCTGTGTTACAAGAACATTCACAAAAATGTTGCTAGGATGGGATTTTTTTTTTTTTGAGTGGCAACAGAAGTCAATTTTACCACAGTGTGCAGGAAGACCAAATACAGTAGCATAATAGTATCACCTGGTAAGTAAGAAGAGCCTGCTTGTTCCATACTTTTTCATTAGATTAATCCAGAAAATCTAGAGTTTAAGGATGGGTTCAAATTTGCTTGGAGATAGTCTTCTCTTTTTTTTCCCTCAAAACAGACCTGAACAGAAACTTGTGCTTTAATACTTCCTATCATATTTGGAATCACATTTTCATATAATAAAAATCCCTGCCACAACTGCCTGAACTAGTCCTTTTATTTTTCTTGGCAAGGTTTTTCAGAAGTGATTAGCCATTGTCTTTTTCTTCCCAGGACTGGGAGAGAGTGACTGGCCCAAGGTCACCTAGGTGGTCTCATGGGTAAGGCCTGACTAGAACTCACAGTCTTCTGGTTCCTATCCTGGTACCTTCACCATTTCATTAAACTTGGTCTCTCTTCTGGAGATTATTGGGATCTAATGACAGGATTCTACGTGCTGTATGATTAAATGTCAGCAATTGGCTGGAAGTATGAACAGTGCATTTCAGTTAGTAAATATATATTTTTATAGTTTAAACCCTTTTTATTTTCCATGATCTGTACCATATTATATGATCCTGAATGCTAAAGGTGTCTATAGAATCCAGCGGTTCCATTATTTGACAAATATCACAATAATACAAAACAAGCTCTAGCCCTTAAACACACTTGTACACAACATACAGAAGGGGGAGATATTATACAGCAAATTTCTGATGATAATTTTTCCTCCCTCCCAGAAATCATCATATTGGATACCCCTTTGAAATATTGTAAAAATATCATTTAGTCCTGTGGTACCCTAAATTCTAATATACACAATGTTGCTAAATATTTGTGGATTTTACACTTCATCAGATGTAATGGATTGTTGGGAAGAGAATAATAAATCAGTGGTACAGCCAGTCTTGAACTCAATCCTGGTATCCCTAGATAGGCATGAAAAATTGTTAGAAATCTACTGCCATCCAAAATGGGCAGTCCTAGATTAGATGGACCAATGTTTTTGGTTCAACTGAAAACATGTCTCTATAATTCTAAGTGATGCGGTAAAACACTTCTTAACCCTAATGTTCTCCCCCAAGTCCCTTTGGTATTTTTGCTGTGAATCACTAACGCAGCACATCATCCTCATCTATGAAGCTGTAATGCATTGTGTTATGAAGGACTGTCATCGTCATCATTGTCATCATCGTCATCCTAAACCGACTACCACCAGCATGAACCACTTCAGTTTCTTATCTAAGCTGCCGCTCACCTACTAGAACTAAAGAGCGAGATTGCTAAAGAGCCAAATCTCAAGAATGTCATTCCCTTGAAGAGCTTTTGCATCTGTCAGGTTGTTTAGAAGCATCACTGCTATTGGGCCACCCTTCTTTCTTTGAAGAGGAAACCGGCTTGATTGCCTAATTAGAGACAGTTACATGTTCAATCCTGCATATATCTTTGGACAAGGCCAAAGAATCTGCAGTAAAATTAACATAGCTTGCACTCAACTCATTGTGCCCCTCTTTTCCCCAATATTTAATGTGCATTTTCTATACCAGCATCCCAGAAGAAGCTCAAAGGCACTTGAATAAAGAGTGCCTATTTCCCCCGGGTCTCCTTCCTTCCTTCCTTCATTTTTTAAAAGGTCTTTATACATAACTTTCAAATGAACCACAATTCATGACAATGTTTTTCCAAGTGTTTTACTTGGTTGGGATGGGTTTGTTTTTCCTGCAGTGCAAAGAGTGTGGTGCTGACTGTCTCACTGTGAGAGACACACTGAAGTGGCTGCCAGGATGTCAGAAAGAAATCAGGTAACCAAGGGAATGGCCTTGCAAAGGAAGGGAACTCATTTATCTTTAACCAAAAACCTCCTTTCATGGCTGGCTCCTTGTTTTGCTCTAAGATACACTTAACCTATCAGCAATAGGAGATTAAATACTCCTCCTTCCCATGGGTCAGCTTCATCACTGCCATGGTTGACCTCCCCATGACTCCCTCATCTCATATTATACATATATACATGTGTGTGTGTGTAACAATATATATAAAAAAGCAATGGACTAACAACAAAAATCTGACTCTGGTGAATGAATTTTCATGATTCTATATTGAATTGAAGCACAGGACTAAAGAGCTCCAGAAAATAAAGCATGTGTATTAAGTTAAGGTTAATTCAATTAGGAATTGTAAAAAGATAGAGCCCACTGAACTATGAAGCATTTTCACTCTCATTTTCCTCTTACTTCTCAGCTTTTTATTTAGTGCCCGTTATGGTTTATTCAAAGATTTATTGAATAATTTGATTCAATAATTTGTATAATTTCAGCGAAATGTATTTGAGCGAAATTAGGATAGGGACCTATATTTTTTTTTCTTTTTAAAAAATCAAACAATTCAATTATTCTTGTAAATATGACTTAAGAAACCTAGTCTTAATGTTTGGGGTAGGAAATAGCTATTCCTTAATTTTTTGGCTGACAGCTCTAAGCCTCAACATGATATAGTGTGAGGTTGATATTTCTGGAGGCAGATTCTAGACAGTGCACTATTTTTCAGCCATCTCCAGTTTGGTGTGTAGCAAATTTCCAGGGGAGTCAAACTTGATTTCATTGAGGGCCACTTCAGGGTTGTGTTTGACCTTGGGGGGGGAGGTGGGAGTGGCCAGGGTGGGCGTGGCCAGTTCAACGTCACTCATGTTAGGGGTGACTGTGGTGGCCCAAGCACTCTGCCAGTGAAAATGGAGCTTGGGACGGCCATATGCTCCGTTTTCACTGGCAGAGGGTTGCAGGAGGCCATCACAGCTGAAAACAGAGCTCAGGAAAGCCATGCACAGCCCTCCCGAGCTCCATTTTTGCTGGCAGAGGCATCACAGGCTGGTCCTTTGCTGTTTACAAGTTTACAGATCTAAGCATCCCCCAGGCCAGTTCTGGCCCCTGGGCCTTGAGGTTACACACCTGTGCTTGTCAGAATAGCCAACGAGTTTAGCATCATGTCTGTGCCAATTGAACCTCCTTTGGACTGAGTGTGTTCTTGGATAGAATTCAGTGAGATTACCGATTCTGAATGGCAGTTGTTTGGATTTGCTCCTGAAGTCACTAGCCCAAGGACTTGTAATATTATGTAATATGTTTTTGTTTTTAATGAATCAGATTCTGCCTCTCTTTGCTCCTCTAAGAAATAGGCGTTCCATTGTTCATCATGATAAACTTCACTGGCCTGATGGGCCTAGATGTAGTCTTATGACAAACAACATTATCTGTAAGTCATTCCCTCTTTCCTTCATGTAAACAAATGTCTTTCATACATGACAATCCCAGAGGTATTAATGTTACATGCTTATTTTAAGAACTTTTATTTACTTTATGATCTTTGTAGGTCATTGACATCCTTTTTAATGTCAATGACCTTATTTATATTACAGCAACATACATTAAAAGTGTTCCCCTCAATAACAATAACATTCTCAATTGTAATCCATCACCTAGGCAAACCAAAGCTTTAACTCAGGGTTGTATGTACTGGTGAAAAGCTTTAATGTAGATTTTATTATACATAACGAGTAGAAATGCTCTGATCAAACTGATCTGCTCAGTTACTTCCTTTCTAAGACAATTACAGAAATGACCATTTCTTGACCCAAGAAGCTTTAATCAGGTTTTTTTTTTAATGCCATCACATGGAAATTCAGAATGTTTTTATTTCCTTAGAAGTTCATGAACTGGAGAAATGACACAAACATATTGACAAGTGCAATGTAATTCAGGCTGAGGTACATGCAATACTTATGCTTTGCTTGCTAGGTTTTCTCCTATAGAACATGAAAAGGAATTCTAAGTGGTAAATATCCATAAACATAACTAAAGACATTGGAAGAATTCCTATAACTTTGGTAACTTTGTAAAGTGAGTTTTTTTTTCAGCCACAAGATAGCTAGAGAAGAGCAGATTGAGAAAGGCTATCCTAAATTAAATAAAACATCAGAACAGGCTGTATTCTATGGGCGTGTTTCTATATGAGTACTAATTGTTCTTCATAATACTGAGATATTGTAATGTCAAAACTAAACACTGTGGGAATCTCCCCTAAAGCATCTTCAGTAGCATAATCTGAATCCTTTGAAAGTGTGCATTTGCCTTCTGCTTTCAGTTGAATATCATGTTAAGAGAACCCAAATTCTATTAATAACAATTTAAAGGAATCAAAAACCTATAAAATTTCCAATGAATTCTAATTAAAGGGGATATTATCTATCTATCTATCTATCTATCTACCTACCTACCTCATTTGCTCATTTCATACAAACATCCCATATGATACTTGCACATGTATTCATGTAGATGAAGTTAAAAGATAACTTAACAGAATTTGTATATAACCTTCACATGTAATTGCTGAACTGTTTAGAGTTCTGTGCAGATTACTTTAACCTATCATATACTTTGACTAGCTTGGCCTATATGATAATAAAAGTGGTTTAAAATAATTCTGGTTTGTTTAGACAGTAGAAACAATGTGGGAAGATATTGCCCTTGTTATTAGAGTTTAATGATGGCTTCTTGAAGGTATTTCCTATTTGGCTACCTGTAGAAGTTTGGGGCATTTTGTACAAAATCTGCTATTTTCAATCTGAAAAAAAAAAGTCTTATGTGCATCCATGCCTAGGATTTCTCTGAGTCAAGGCAAGTGTATAGCCAGAAAATTCTCAGCACATGTAATCTGAGATGAACTACAATAAAAACAATTATACTGACATCAGAACATGCTAGATCAATCCAAGGGCAGAAGTTATCTATTTAGAATACATTTTAGTATTCTAAATTTTAGTCTCCTGAATTATCTATCATGATGACATAACTCATAAATGGAATACTCAAACATTCATCAGTTATTATACTTGGAGTTACATCTTGCAAGATTTTTTGCCTCAGAATGCAGCATGGATGCATTTAATTTAATTTCAATTCTATTAAAGGTTTGATCAATAGGTCTGCAGAAATATTCACTATTTTTTTTTTTACCGAAAGCAAAACAAAAACATAGCACAAAAGGCATAATAATTCAACAACCACATCTGGGCCATCATATGTACTGCACTTATCTATCCTTCAATTGAGTGGATAGACCCAATTAACTTCCTTTCTAGAATACTAGGAACATATTTTCACCTAACTAATATTTCATGACCTAAGCACACAACTTACCAAATAACTTTAAAAGATTTAGTCAAACCCCAAATATGCCAGCTTTCGTATCCCAGGAGTGTGAAATCTCATTTTCCAGTTCTCTGGTCAAATTTAATGAGCCGCCTCCTGTTTAACCTCCAATGTGAGAAGGTTTGGAAGCATCAAGGGAAACTCTATTTTTCCCCCTTGGTAAACAAATCAGAGATTTGGATAAACACCAGCATATATGTCATCTATTTGTAAAGATGGCTTCTGTGGTTAAAATGGCTCTTACAGTATAATTTTATTTAGAGGAAGAATTAAATGAAAGTTCTTTTCTAGTGGTACTCAAATGTACAGAATTGAAACAAGAGAATGGGGATGAGAAGCCAAAACAATCCAATATGAAAACAAGCTAGGAGAGATGCTTTATACGTTCCCCCCCACCCCCATATACAAATAAATTTCATATGCATACTTCCTACGTAAAACCTTATCTCAAACATTAAGATGAAAAAAAAGCCACTCAGTTCATTCCTACAGTGGCTTCTGATTACACTGATAGAAACTAAAACTGGTAGATATGGCAGACATCAGATTCATTAATCAGATTTGGTTGTTTTACTGAAACAATTGCATTTTAATTGGCATCATTATAAAACTCATTATTGTAAGATTTTGGCCGGTAGTCTTTGTCTGCTTTTGCTTTACTTTTACTGGCTGTTTTTGTTTTAACCATTTCATGATACAGATTAATCTTTTAACAGCATCTAAAAATGTAAATCTAAGACATCAACCCAAATATAGTATTTTGGTATTGTACATTGGTATTATGTTGGTCCCAAACCTACATCATTGTTATATTCCAATGCTCCATCACAATTATATCTACTATAACATTTAAATTTTTATCAAAGAAAACATTATCCTTGGTGCTGACACCTCCTGCTTTTTTCACTTGAAAATGAATTTCATTCAAAAATAAATAAATGACAGACTTGAAAAATTCATCAGCCAGAATTGAATTGGTTATATTTCCCATTTCATCTGGAAAATGAGCTGCTGTTAAAAGCATGGAATAATTTCAGAACAGTGTAGGACATAGCTAAAATTTTCAAAGTGTATATTAATTTTTTTAAAAATACCCTTGGATTCCAGATTTAGCTATTTTTTTTAATTATTCACTGAAAGTCCAACTCAAACAAAGCAAGACAGGAGATAGGAGAAGACTGTCATCTGTACAGCATCAAGTTGTAATTACATATACCATAACAATTTGTGTTTAATAACCATTTTAGCCAAATGTGGTTTCCTTCTCCGTAATGTCTAAGATTAAATGGTCTACTGTGTTCTATATGATGGTTCAAATATGGTGCTTAGAAGTCCAAGCCAACTCATGTCTATCAAAATTAAGTGCCACTCTGTTCTACAGAGTTTACTCTCTTGTAAGCATGTCCAGGACTGCAGCCTAAGTAGTTTTTCATTATTTCCAAAGTACAGGCCTTGATTAATCGAACTGCTGCCTAAAGCAGGCCTTGGCCATTGCTGCTGTCTTCTGATGTTATTGTTCTTTGGATAAGATATACTTTGTGAAAACATTAGGGATCTCTATTAAGCAGCTGGGTGACTTATAAATATATATTTATGCTTGAAGCGTAAGTGGTCATTGGCTTCCCTACTGTTTTTACGTAGCTAACAAAACAACTCTATCAAAGTAAGTATTATTCCAAAACTCAACTTCCTGTGCAGAATGCTCCCATGTGTTCCATCAGTTTGGCTCGCTGATGAACTACATCATTTCTTATAAACTATCCATGGCCCATAAATTTCCAAGCATAAAGGCTATTGCTGTGCTGTACAAATCTGCAGAGGATTTTCCTCCTACTGTTTAATTTTGGTTGGCTTACAAATGAACTATTTAGGCTATTTCTTTTCAAACTCATCTCATCTTCTCTTTAGATTTCTTTTGACAAAATATATCTTGGAGTCTTCTCTCTTTCTCCCATCTCCTTAAAGGCATTTACTTCTGATCTACCAGAATGTTCAGTAGATGGCCAGAATTAAATAGAAATATCATATATTTCTAAGAATGGGGTGAATACAAGCTACAATTTCTGTTCCTCTATTCCTTTGGCTCCTAGTTCCTCAATTATTATCAAGTTTTCTCAAGAATTCTAACTATGCTTTTAAGACCAGTCCGACAGGCAAAAATATACATGCTACAACAATTTTAAATTTATATCCTAGCTTTGTTGATTGTCTTGAGCTAGGAATTGTCAAAACCCAAGAAGATGGAACCCAAGCAGACCATCAGCCTCTTGTAGCTTTTTCCAGTCTGATAACCTCAAGAACTGTTAGATTTCCACTTCTTGCATATATAGGGAACAGCAAGTTTTATTTACTCACTACAGATGTCACAATAAAGTTTAATTTCTATACCTTTTTTTTTTTACTAAAATTGGAGTGACTTGGCATTGGTGATTATATTTTAGACTTTTTTAGATTCTTCTGACTGTACAGTTTATGTGGCTCAAGGGAAGCAGGTGATTTGCCACAGACCTGGTTTTATACACATCTGGATTATCAGATCACATTTTCACCTCAATTAGCTAGTCAGCTTTGTCTAAATCAGACATGCCTTAAGAAAAGTTTTATACCAAAGAAGGGTAAGTGTGATTCAGTCTCATTTATCGTAATAACTAACAGAACTTCAAGAATGAGGAACTGTTCACACATGACCTTGAGAAAACACAGCACTATGATTGAAGTGACCAGAGCTTCAGTCTATCAATGTCAAGGCTAAAGAAGGAATGTGTAAATCAAGTCCCAAGCATATTATTATGACTTTGCAGTCTATGAGAAATGTTGCTCTAGGTTGATCTAGTCAGCTGCACAGCAATGAAAACATTTTGACAGGAGATAGATCACATAATAGAGAAATGGAACCATGTGGTAAAAACACAATGGATTTGAATCACTGGGATTATTCAGATAAGCAATAGTTATGGAATGTGTGTTTAATTAAAAATAACTCAGGGTTTGTTTTGTTTTTAATCTAGACACGTGCTTACTATCACTACCTGCTTGTAGATCACATATTACAACATCTTTGGAAAGTATGCATATTCAAATTATAGACTGTAGGTTCTACATATATGAATATACAGTCACCATTTGGATTCTACTTACAAAAATAGGGATTGACTATTTCAGAAAAATAAATGCAGTTATGGAAAGAAGGGTAGCATTTGTGTGCTAAAGAAGATGTTCTTTATGCCATTTTCAATGGACACCTCTGTAGATAGATATCTGTATTTCTATTATGATGTGACAGAAGCTTGGAGAAAGATAGATGATGAAGAAGATTTTAAAAATTGGCTGAAAATTCCAGCAAAAGCTGGAGGAGAGGAGAGTAGAGGGAAGGGGAAGGGGAAGGGAAGGGAAAAGAGATGGGAGGGGAGAGGAACAGAATGCTGGACAGATTGGTAAGCTAAGAAATAATACAAACTTTTTGGCACTATGGTCGTATCTCTCCTTCATGACCTAAAGTTTATTGAAGTAACCATGATCCTTGCATTACTGCTGCCAATACAGTAATAACCTATATTGTCCACAATATAGCAGGGAACTTTAGAAGTGTAGAATAATTTGTATGCTGTCCTCTAAAAATAACCTTATATACAGGTGGCTGACATTGTTATCTCCAGGGGTGGGATTCAGCTTATTCGGACTGGTTCGAGCAAACTGGTTTGCTCCAACGATCCGCTCTGATGATCAGGTGGGCCTGCCCACCCCTGGGCTATACTGACCTATATTTCCTTTGTTTGAAGCCCAGGTGATAGACGCGGCAGAGCGAATTGCCACACCTCAGCTGTTTTACTCACTGGGTCTGCAGTAGAAGGTAAGTTTTATACCTGTTTTCAAATGCACCGTGCGTGTGAAGCATTTGTTACACTGGTTGAACCCACTTATTTCACTCTGCACCACGACAGGATCATAGGGAGGAAGCTGATTGAGAAGCAATGGGCCTAAGTAAAGGCTGTCAGACCAGTACAGAACAAGCAGGAAATCAAAAATAAATGGGGAAAACAGAGGCCTTTCCAACTGGTACGACTGGTATGATTGTCCTAAGCAGTTCCCAAGTAGATGGTAAACCCTAATTTAGCATGGCCAATTGCCAACATCTAAGCACAGTTGAATCTGATTAGCTCTTGACTAGGAAAACACCAGGGCTATAGGTTAGATTAAGAAATAGAAAAACATTCTGAAAGAAAGCCTTCACAACCCAATTTCATATTGTTGCCAAGAAATGTGTATAGATGTGCCCATGAAGTCATCAGAGACTGATTCGAAGGAGAAACAACAAGGGTGGGGAGAAAAAGAATCTGCAGATACTTTCACTCTGGAGATGTTTGTTTTAATCTTTGTTTCCGTTTTTTCCTGCTTTACTCTAGCTTTATTAAGCCTAATTCCATGAACTTTACTTGAGGCAATCTCAAGAAATTTAATTTGGAAAGAGTTTGCAACATCAAGATACTAAGTGGGGGG
>JANHFM010001550.1:103189-119328 GCA_032468115.1 Grayia smithii | reverse complement strand
GATGGTCTTAGGCGACCCCTGTGAAAGGGTTGTTTGACCCCCCAAAGGGGTCCCGACCCACAGGTTGAGAACCACTGCTCTAGAAGCTGCTCGAATCTGTGCTGACAAATACATGGTGAAGAGTTGTGGCAAGGACGGTTTTCACATCCATGTGTGCCTGCACCTCTTCCATGTCATCCGCATCAACAAAATGTTATAATGTGCTAGAGCTGACAGGTTCCAGACTGGAATGCATGGTGCTTTTGGCAAGCCTCAGGGCACTGTGGCCCGTTTGCCCATTGGCCAAGTCATCATGTCCATCTACAACAAGATGAACTAATGCACCTCACTGATATTGTGTTTGCTTTGTCCTATGAATCTATCTTGGATACTGGATACATTTTTCAGAAATGATCTGTCACTACCTTCTTCCAAGGGCTTAAAGTCACTGACTCAAATTCACTGGCTAAATGGGAACTTAACTCATGATCCTGCAGTTTCTAGCCTAGATCTTTTAATCCCTGCACCAAACTGGCTCTCACCAGCCTAAGGGTTGGTATTAAAAAGAATGGTCTAATTTGCTTCTTGCCTTGTTGTACATTTATTAGGAAATCTTTGCAACAGGACAGATCTGAAATACTGGAGACATGCTAACCATTTCAACCTAATTCAATAGTGATCCTTTCTCCCAAATTAATTATGGGAAGAAAAGGATGATCTCTATCAGATCTCACATGTTTATGTCTATCTAGAGGTTTTATAGAATTTCAACATTCATAATGTATACAGTGTCTAAGAGATAATAGAACAGAAATAGAATAGAAATAAAAAAATAGAATAGAAATAGAAATAGAAAAATAGAATAGAATAGAAAATAAGAATAGAATAGAATAGAATAGAATAGAAACTTTATTGTCACTTTAAATGTACACTACATTAAAATGAAGTTTTGTTACATTCAGTTCTCAAAAGATAATCATTATGCACATTCAGACACTGGTGTGCAACCATCTAATCAGAAAGCAAAAGAGATGATGTTCTTGTGTTTTTATACTACACATGCTTTACCTATAATCAGAGATGCACGTATTTATTTATATCCCACCCTGTATTATTTTTACAAATAACTCAAGGCAGCAAACATATCCAATACACCTTCCTCCTCTTCCATCTAAGTAGTCAGAGAACTCTAAGCTGAAACTTACCCTGAAAAAATCCATACAAACACTGATCACTGTAACTTCATTAATTTATTAACTTTTGAAAGTGAATAAATAACTAATATTTCCAATGGTTATCTCTTTGACCTTCGTTGTCTGTTACCAATTACAGATATAGTCATAGAGCAAAACCTTGACATTACTTTAGCCCCACCACATAGGCTGCCAAAACCTGGGTGGGAAAGTTAGCAGTGTGTGAAGAAGTTTTATAACTATGTTAATCAAATGTGTCATTTGTTGTCACCGAAACGCTAATCATCTCAGAAGGGAAAGCAAGTTGAAGCAGTGATGTACAACACTTAGAAAAGTTCATTGTTCTTGACTTCAGAGGTTGATTTGTTCTTTTTATTTTCTTCCTTCTTAATGGTAATGAAGAGAAGGAATTAGGCACGCATGGATGGATGGATGGATGGATGGATGGATGGATGGATGGATTGACTGGCTGCAGTATTGCTATACACCCTACTTCTTGTGACTCATGGTGGGTTTTTTTTTAAAGAGTGATGTAATAGCCTTTGAAATGATGTTAAAGAAATATTAGAAGCAAGAGGTGTCAAACTGATGCCATATCTAAAAGCATTTAAGTTATTTCACTTAAGCCCTTTTTTTTTCATTCTGTTTTGTTTCTTTATAATATCAATCCCAACCTTATATTATTTTGAAAAGCAAAAAGTTCAGAAATTAGAGGCTAGCTATTTATATTTCCATGGTTAAAAGTAGGATTCTTCTGTTGCAAGTATTCAGACTTTCAAGAAGATTCACTAAGCACAAAATCTCCGTGAAGAATTTATACAGAATATAAATCTGAGAGCTTTCTTTCGTTCCTTCCTCACATTCAAATCTAGCTTCATTGCACGAAAAATGCTTAAAATATGGTTAAGGTTTATAATAGATGGAGGATGTCAACAAGAATAGTTTACTATGGGTCAATGTATTCTTGACACTAACATAGCATGTATTGCCCAAGAAAATATCAGGAGTCAAGCTTGAATGTTATTTTCACTCAAAGGCATCTTGCAGTTCAGAACTGTTGAACACGTTAAGGATAGAGATGATTGAGAAAAGAGTGTTTCTTCCCTGACATTTTCCTGATCCTCTCTGAAATGGCTAATAACTTCATGGGGGGAGGGGGGGGGAAGCATCTTAATCATTTTATCAATAACAACTTAAAATGGGTCTGGAGAGTAGGAATAGGGAGTTTGCTTTATTTTTTAATGCTGTGGTGTGGCTGACTGAGGACAACAGTGGGCTCAGGGATGGAGAAGGATACCATATTTTCCCCAAAATAAGATATCCCCTGATAATAAGCCCAATCGGGCTTTTGAGCGCATGGCAATAAGGTCAAGCACCTATTTCAGGGTTCAAAAAAATATAAGACAGGGTCTTATTTTTGGGGAAACATGGTATTTTAAGGCATTTTCCCCTCCCATGTTTTAATTGTTCCCGGGGTTTTTTTTCCAATACCATTTAAGGACTTAATTACAAGAAAATCAAATGATTAACACTTAAATACACAATAAATTCAGAATCAATAAAATAACAGTGTGATTGTAAGAAAAGAAAATAAGTTCACAGCTTTTGCACAATCAGTCTTTTAACTCATGGAGTGACCTGTCGGTGCTGCAGTTCAAAAAGGAGATCTAAGAAGTGGATGAAATCAAGATGGTAGTTAGATTGGCTCTATCTGGAAGGACTCTGACTTTGAAGTAAATTACATTTAATCATGGTTGCTCTTGATATATTTAACGTTTTCCCTCTTGACATAAGCTGGTGCAGATTTCAGAGGGGTTTTAGGGAACCTCTTGCCCTTTTCAGGAGTCATTATGGCCCTCAGGTATCTTGACAGTACCCTACTTCCAAATGTACATTCGTACTTTCTATATTAATGTATTTACTTTACATATATATAATGATTTTGTGGAGATTATATCTGCTGAATATAACTCCACATTGGTGACAGGAAGGGCATCCGGCCAATAAACACTCAGCTCCATTCAGTTGCCCAGACTCCACCCTGCAAAGGATTTTGGGGTCATTAAAAGATGTATAATGATATGTATAAAAGTTCATTCCTCATTCTATGCCAGTGGTCCCTAACTATTGCAGCTTGGCAGCCCAGCTGGCAGGAGAGAGGGAAATTGTGCTGTGTGAGTGGCAGGTCAGCACACACAAGTGCACATGCAGCTCAGTGACTTAGGTATCAAAGGATACATTCACTTGACTTGACCAGTAAAAGAGAAGGATACTGTCTTTTTGGGGAGGTTCTTGATGGTCTCTGAGTTTGGTTGTTTTCTTGTGGATGTTGAATCCCACAGTTCAATTCAGTTCTATTTGTACAGTCATTTTTCACTCTACTTTTCTTCTGTTGGGGGTCTGGCTGTTGGGGGTCTGTTGGGGGTCTGGCTATTCCCAGTCTGGCCTGGGAATGGATACGTGTGCATGCATGGACTTGAAGAATATGTTCTAATAAAGAAATTGGAAGATGACCAAGTAGGCTCTTGGCTTGCTTATAGGAGCTCTACAGTCTATGCTCAGACCTGCATACAAGAGCCTACCTACTTTCTAAGGAAGGATATGAAAGATTAAATAACAAAGCAGGCCATTTTTTGTGTGGGATGGAGGGGATGAAGCCACAAGAATCCTTCTCCATTGCCAAACTCTCAAAAAGTCCACTTGCACTTGTTCCTATCATTCCTCTGATAGGCACAGACTTCACTGGGATTCACTTCCCAGATAGCCTTCATACTGCAGTTCACAGCCCCAGTTAGACTCATCCCTTTGAATGCAGCCTTTCAGTAAACACTTTGTAGCTCTGTCCTTGAAAATATAACCTAATTCAATAGTTCTCTGGGAAGTGGGTTGGGATGCCCTTACAGTTCACCTCAGTTGTGTTACATGAATCACAAGCAGGAAAATTGGAAAGCTAGTTTGGTACTGTGATTAAAGGATTGGGGAAGAAGGAGGCAGACTTGGGCTTAAGTTCACTGTCAGTGATGGGAGCATAGTATGTGACTTTGGGCCAGTCACAACTTGTCTCTATAACTGATCCTAGAGAATTGTTATAGGGGAAGACTGGGAAGGGATTCCTATTATGTTGCTAAATCTAATGAGTAAGTTAAATAACTCTATTGGGACAGCCCTTTTCCAAATACTTCCTAATCTTGCTGAATGTGAAAGGCTCCAGAGACATGTCAACGACCAAGCTCCAACTTGTTGCCATATTGTGGCACCTGGAAGTAACTCTTTAAGCGTCCCAGAATTTTTGCCCATAATTAAAAAGTATTGGCGTTGCTGTGCTCTTTGCATACATTAAGCGACTCTATCGAATCTATTGTAGCATGCAAGGTGGATGCCACTTGGATGACATGGCAGCTTATCTTATACTGACCCAGAACAAGGTAAGAAGTAGCTACCTCAAGGGAGAAACCAGTTTATCCATAGCCAGCAAAATCATTCTTCATGTTGTGGCAGTGATTGGAGCAATCTAAAAACCTCCCATTCTTTTTTTCCCCTTTGGGCTAAATAGGAATATAGCAGAACTTCCCCTACCATTACATGGAACAATGAAGTCTGCCTCAAAAGGGACCGGGTTATTTGAGGGACACGTCTCCCCAGTTGAATGCACAAAAGATTATGGAGAGTTCCAATACTTCTCCTCCTGTTGCAAGTCTGAGATTTTATTTATGCATTAAATAGCTGCCATTCAAATGATTGCATGGAATGTGGTTGTGCAAGCATCAAAAGTACCAACTGGAGCAGGCCCAAGGCAATTGCTAATGCTGAGTGACATATCATCTCTATCTTGTGATACTTTGTCAACTTTTTGAAATTGTGTCTACAATAAACGTGTGTATGCTCACACATGTATGACGTCTTTAAGTACTCTTCTGTTGCTCCAGGGAAGCATAGGAGTCATTCTTTTTTTTCTTTCTTCCTGAAATGGCCTTTTTGGTATTAAAAATATTGTTCTTGGAACTTTGCCCTTTCTATCTCTCTAGGCTGGAGCAGAACTCTCTGTTTATTCCTTAAAGCAGCTACTGCTGTATGTTTCAGAAGCTTTGGGATGCCAAGTGCTGGAATTCCCAACAACCATATTTCCTTCAGCCTAGGATAGGGTTTCTGGCAACTGGAATACTCAAGTATCTGGAGATGCCAAGCTGGGCAAAGCTACTTCAAATTAATATGCACAGGTACCTTCTTTTCAACCACAGTACGACTGTGGCGGTGGCAGGGCAGGGGAGATGGACCCATACAATAGCTACTGCTCTCTATAATAATCAAAGTTGTGGTCCTGATATGTCTAAAGAGAAAAGTTTGAATTATTTTCAGATGAAGAAATCAGAAATCCAAGAATGAGAATATTTTGTAGTAGAGTTTGCTACAGCAGAACTTAAATGAAACAAACAAAAAAAATGTCTGCCTCCAAAAAGACCAAGTTATTTGAGGAATTCCCTTTTCCCAATTACATCTTTTCTTCCTCCTTTACTTCTTTTGTTCTTTCTTCAGAGTAGTTTTAACTCCTGTGACTTCCTGCACTTCCTTTCCAGCAACATTTTTCAGAAGTAGTTTGCCATTGCTTCCTTCTTCCTAGGGCTGAGAGAGAGTGACTAGCCCAAAGTCACTCAGTATGACTCATGGTCTCCCAATTCTAGCCTGGTGCTAGAATTGCTACTACCCCAAACTGGCTCTCTCAATTATGTCTACCCATCCTATTAGGTCTGGCAGAAAAGGCATGTTCCAAATCCAAATTTCTTACAAGATGCCACCTGATAGGGTCCAGGAAGAGAACAGGGGTGAAATTCAGCAGGTTCTGGCAGGTTCTGGAAAACCGGTAGCAGAAATTTTGAGTAGTTCAGAGAACTGGCAAATGCCACCTCTGCCTAGCCCCAGAGTGGGATGGGAGTGGAGATTTTGCAATATCCTTTGGGGATATTGCAGTATCCTTCCACTAGGAGTGGGATGGGAATAGACATTTTGCAGTATCTTTCCCCAGCCATGCCCACCAAGCCACGCCCACAGAACCGATGGTAAAAACATTTGGATTTCACCACTGGAAGAAATCCTTTTTTGTCATGCCACCTTTCATTTGGGGCTTTGTTCTCTGGGAGATCCTATTGGCTTTTCAAAAGATCTTAAAGCTATCCTCCCCCTCCCTTCACCCAGGCTTGGAGATCTGGAAGATGATAGAGCCTATACAGTGGTTATGCTGATTGGTGCAATTGTTTTTTGTACCTCAGCTGTGATTAAGTTTTTATATATTTATAGCAATACAGTATTTATATAATTTTATGTATAATGTTTATATTACATTTGGATTGGAATTGTAAGCCTGATGATGTTCTATATTTGAGATGGGTGGCTATATAATGGAAATAATAAATAAATACTAATAAATGTATGGTATTATGATGCTGTTGTAAACCTCCCAGAGTCACTTAGGTGAGATGGCAGTGTACAAATTTAATAAATAAGTTGACACAGGCAAGTTTGAGGATTCCCATTGTGAGGCCGCCTATTTTTTAAATTAATTTATTAGTATGTTTTTATTGCTTTTGAAAGCTCCAGCTGAGTTGATTTAGCTCAATTTGTTGGGCAGATGCGACTTTAAATGTATGGGGGAAAATGAGCTAGATTCTTGTTTATGCGCATGACTCTGGGTGTGGTTGTGCTTAATTGGAGGATTTTGAAGGGCTTCTGTGACCTTTTAAGGATAAAATAGTGAACAACAACAAAAGCAAATTGTATTTTTATCCTTACCCCACTATCCATAGTGCAGGCAACATAACCCTGCCGTCATTCTCTGGGAAAGTGTCCTGATTTTCTTCTATTTCATCAAAGACTGCGTACAGTGCAGTTCCCTCAGCATACATATAGTAGTAATATATTATAAGCTTATATTAGGGACAAAAATATTAATTTCCTAGCCACAGGTGGTACATGATTATTTTAAAAATAAAAAATAATAATTAAAAAGATGGCAGGTTCAAATACAGTTAAACTATTCCTTGTCCCCATTAACAAATAAATCATGTTTATTTTATTGGAGCCTTTTTGTAAGTTAGTATGTTTAAAATCTCAGCCTAAAGCTACAATACTGTGCAACCAGTTCTCTGTATAATTATACACCAGTGAGATTTATTTCCGAGTATTCTTTTGTAATTTTTTTATAACAGCAATCACTCCTCGGGGAAAAAAAATGGGGCTGATTTTTTTTTTATCAACAATTCTGTTTTAATATCTTCAGCAAATTATATCCTATGCAATGCGGAAAGAGTCGAAACCGGGGAGGCAATCTTGAAAGGAGAGGGAAAGCACGCAAACACACACACACCAGGAATATTACAATCTGTTGTAATTATGAGCCAAATAGGAATTTTCACAATCAGAAAGTGCATGTGAAATTATTCCAACAGAGAATAAGGAACGAGCGAATACTGTTAATGAAATCGTAGGTTTCCTCCCAATACCCGTAGAATCCCCTAGGCGGTCATTTTAAAGAGAACTTGGAAGAAAAGTCCCATTTATTTCAACGAATCTTCCCAATAGGTTGCTAGGGCAAAATGATCGGGACGCCGGGGCTGGCTGGGAAGGAAAGTTTAAAAAAAAAAAAAAAAGTTCCCAGGATACATATGGCTTTTTTTTTTTTTTTTGCAGCCTATTATGTGACCATTTTCTCTTCAACATTAATTATGCGCAATTACTTTCCCCTGCCGGCCCCCCCTCCCCGTCCTTTTTTTCAACCTGCCCTTTCATAAGGCAGCCGAGGTCACAAGTCGGTTTGGGGGTCCAAATCGTCTTAACTTCAAGCGGGCTGTGATTTGCGTGTTGGGGGACCAACGTTTAAGTTTTCAACAGCCTCCTTAATCACCACCACCACTATGACCCACGACGCGGTCCGTGTCCAAGAAACAGATCCCAGCCCGAAAGGGGAACGAGGAGAAAACTCTTCTCGGCTTGACTTAGATGCTTCCCTAATGTAGCCTAATTACTTATAAACTCTGGAAACAATTTGCTTGCCGTCCTTTGAAGTGAAACAGACAAGTTGGCCACGCTAAAAGGGCTGCAGAATGGCTCTCTAATTGTTTTCTTCATACGCGGCAAGGATGGGGAATCTGGGTGGAAGGCTGGAGGCTGGTTGGGAAAAGAGAAATTAGAAACTAGTCCAAGCGCATTTGAGTAGGTAGGTGGCCATGAAAAAGGTCAGGCGAGTAATATCAGGCACAGGTGGCCGACTGTGTTAACAATCCGGGTTTGTGGAAATTAAATACTGCTCCCACCTCCCCCTCAGACAGAAGCTCTGATCGGGAGGTGAAAGAAAGAAGAGGGGCCTGAACGTCCAAGATCGAGGGCGCAGGTACCAAGTTCTAGGTGGGTCGGTGTAATCCAGGAAAAAGGAGGGGAATTCAGACTGCAGTTGCTGCTGCCATCCCCAGATGCCCTTGAAGGGTTTAAATTGCCCCAAGATGGCAAACAGGCAGGCGCTGAGCTCCCAGCGGCAGTCAAAATGAAGTCAAGAACGGCTTCATCACTGGAGGTTTTTAAGAAGAGGCTGGACGGCCACTTGTCTGAAATGGTATAGGGTCTCCTGCTTGAGCAGGAGGTTGGTCTAGAAGACCTCCAAGGTTCCTTCCAGCTCTATTCTGAATGGGGGGGGGGGGGAGGATAGCCTCCCTCACTCTGATCTTGGCAAGCCGGTGCCAGGTTCCCCCTCCATGCTTGGAAGTGGCGAGGGTGGAAAGGATCTCCAGTGGGGTTGGACCTTCTCTGTCCTTTCTAACCAGCGTAGAACCAGGTCCTCCCGTGGCTGATTTTGGAGAGGCGGCGGGGAAACATGCGTGCGCGTGTCTTAACAGAAAATAACCCAACATCTCTTTGGGAATCGGAGAATTTATTTCTCCCCTGTCCAGAGAAGCGCAAGGCTGAGCTCCCAAAGCGGTGCCTTTACCGGAAGCGACGTCCATTGAAATCAGCGGAACTTACTTCCAATAATCGCGGGACCTCCCGGGCCGTGGATGCCCTCAACGCCAGTGGGCGAGGCCTGAGCACGCCTCGTGCGTCACTCTCCCGCGCTTAATATAACTTCGCGTCCCGTCCCCCTGTAGGAAGCTTAACCTCCACCGAATGCTGTGGCTGAGCCCGATTGTCGTCATCTTTGATGTTAGGCAGGATTCCCCGTCGCTTCTTTTAATATCCACTCCTCGAAGGAGTGAAACCTCGCCCCCCTCCCACCTCCAAAGGCACCCCTTTCCCTTGCTTCCCGCGGGGATCCCAGGGGCTCTCGCCCCTGTTTCCAAGCCGTTGTCTTCGCCACCCACCTGCGCTGGCCCGGTACTCTTAAGGGGCAACAACAGGCGGAGAGAGAGAGAGAGAGAGGCGGGAGACGCTCAGCAGTAGCAGGAGTCTCTCGCCTTCTCAATGGCTATTTGCGCCTCTGCGCTCTGCTGGGCCCAGCACTTCGCCGCCTGTCCCTTGTTTATTTGGATGTCATCTTCCTAACGTGGCAGAAACGAAGTGCGCTCTCAATCTGCGGCTGGCGAGAGGCCACTTTCTCCTTTCGCTCGGGGGTGCGCGCCAGTAACGAGCCAGACAGCGACCGGCTTAAGGCGGGAGCCTTTCCCTCGCCTTTGTGATCATCATCTCCTTTAGAGCCTCGGCCGTTCAATAAATCTGGCGCTTACTACCCCAAACCCCCAATAAAACTACAGAGGACAGAAAACTCAGGGGTTATTTTCTTTCTCGTCTGCCCGCTCTGCGTTTCAGTTTCTTCCCACCCACTTCCCGGGCCCCGCCGTTTTCACGAAATCTATCTCCAACTCTTTAAAACGCCTGGCCCCGGTGGCTGGATTTTCTACCTGGGACCCCACACAATCGGTTTCTTATCCCATGAATTATCCCCACGTAGTGATCTATATCTGGCAGTTGTGTCTCCCATGGCGAAGCTTGTCCCGTCCGGCCACACTAATTTGCTGGAGCGAGGCTCCTGCGCTATAGTTTCCTTATTCCGGATTTCAAAACGCTGGTCCATAGTACATTTTTGCTGTCAGTGGCTAAGGTTCAACTCTTTGCTGTTAAGGGAGTGGGGAGTAATTTAATGGTTGTCTGGCGCCCCGGCTTTACAAAAGATAGTTTCTTAAGACTCTTGGGAACGAGTCCCAGCGAGCCTTCCAAGCGAAGGGGGTGCGGCATTGGCAGGACAACGACCATGAGCGCCCCTTCGCCTCCTTCTCCCCCACAATTTCACCCACTCACAAGAACACAGCCGCACGGAGGGAACAAGCCAGCGCCGGTTTTAGCTGCAATAAAATTGCCTTCAAGTTCTTTGGTCCGGTTTGCAAGCGAGAGACGTTTCATTAAACGGGAAGTTGCAGACTGGCGGACTGGTCACCTCTCCTCTTGGGAGCCAGGTCTGTGTGAACGGCCACCTCGATAAGAGAGGTGAGTCAGGAAACGAGCCATTTCGCGGAGACAATGATGTGGTTTTGCTTCCTTCCCATAAAAAAAACAAAAACAAAAAACCAGAGCAATCTATCAAATCTGCCTGTCACTGCTCCCCCTGCCCGCTTTTCCTATGGATTTCCCTTCACCCGGCAGTTAGCATGTGAGGCCCCACAATCACCACTGGTTCTGCGATAAATTTATGTGTGTGTATGCATACACATACATGTATGCACATATATATACACACACAAACATATATATAATACACAAAAATCAAAGTTGCTACCACCCCCCCCCATGCCAGACACGTTTAATCATTGTTTAGGAGAGAAGTGGGCAGCCGCTCTGCAGAGACCCATTTTCTATACAGAAAGGGTCACCCGTGGATTGGCCCCTACCGAATAACGGGACCTTGGGAACTACCCGAAATGGCATTGAGCAAATTACGCCAAGAAATTAAACAAGGAAGAAACGGTTGTGGCTGTTTCTTTTGTCTTCCGTTGTTTGTCTGGCAACAGGAGACTATCCGACCTCTTCTCAACACACTTTAGGTTGACTTATGCGACCGAGAGTATTTCTAGTGATTCTGGAACTTTTCATCTTAAAACTGTAAAAATAATAATAATAATTTTTTAAAAAGCAGGAAGGAAGGAAAGAAAGAAAGAAAGGGTCAGATTAAAATTCTTAATAACATTTATTCTCAAATTCATAATTGCTTTTTCATTTGATAAGAAACATCAGAACTAATCGTTTTAAATATATATTTTAAAAAATCAGAAAAGCAGCTACCTAAAACCTTGCTGGGGGTCTAAGAGTATAAAAATAAGTATTTGGGAGGAAAAGGAACAGCGTTTCTCTGACGTCTAGAAAGGACATAATTTATTTGTTCTGGTCGCATTACCATTGTTGGAAAAGGCTTCGTAAACAGCGAAAGGGGGAGGGGCAGGAAAAGCCAGCTTGCAGGTCATTTTGCTCCTCCCCCCATCTGTAATCAATCACTGGCAAAAAAAAAAAAAAGCAAAAATACTGTAAATATTCCATAGATTAAAATGCAAATAAAAGGTAGAATATGAAGCAGTAACATGACAATCAAATATTTAATAACTGTAAATCTGGAGGGGTTTTGTTGTTGATGCAGCTGTTGTTTATACGGTTTTTTTTTAATGTTAATGTAAGATTTGTTCTATAAATAATTTCTAAACTGAGAGTGATTTTTCATTATTTTAACCAAGATTTCCTGGCATGAAATATTATTCCTCCTCTCTTTTAAAATTATTCTGGATGAACGACTCATTTTGATTAATTTATTGGGGGTAGGGAGAAGGAAGAGGAAGTCCTCTGAAAATGTAATTCAAACATAGCATAACATTCGCATGGTGATCCATATCAAGCGGTTTTTTCGAAATACAGCCAAGAGTGTTTCTGTTTATATAGCTGCAGATGGAAAGGCGGCTGGAGGTGGGAGAACGATTAGATTTATAAAAATAGGAGAATCTCACGAAAGTTGACTTTTACTTTCACACTGAAATAAGAACCAAAGGAAGGTGCAGCTCCAAAGCTGTGACAAAGACCTTCTAAACCAAACAGCTTCGCCTGGAGGGTACCTTTTCCTCCAAAATGCTTTTATTCTTTGTTCTCCCTCACACACACACACACAAATGGGAAAAAGAAAAGAAAAACTAGGTGTTGTTTATGTACTGCTGCTGGCAATTTGGCAAATTTTCACTGCTAGTCTAAGTCAGGGACATTGGAGTGAAGAGGATTCACGCAACCTACTCAGCTAAAATTGGTGCCTGTGTTAACACGATTACCTCCCCTCACCATTCAGAGAGAATAGGCGCAATTTTGTGTTTATGCTAGCAATTCCATCCATTTGCAATGAAGTCTAAATACAGCCCCCCCTTTTTTTGGTGCGGGGGGGGCGTGGCGGGGGTTGGATTGAAAGGAGAGGCACGTTCTTATTTCTTATTGGGATATTGAAGCATCTCCTGTCTTCAATTAAATCTCACTTCTCAGGCAGCGTATTCCCAATAAGTCTTGTGTCTTAATTCTAAGGGAATCTGCCCGGACTCAGGTATCACAGAAGTGAAGTTGGCATTTGGCAAACAGGCCTGGGGACACCAGATTAAGTGGAGGTGTGCTTGGGTGGTGCCTATCCAAAGCGGCTATGATCAACTGTATGGACAGGGTGAAATTTAAAGCTCGACCAAGGTGGGGATGGGAGTTAAGTGCAGTACGGTGATCGGAGGCAATTTTTATCTTTAAAAAGACATGCAATTTTATCTAAAGAAGGGAATCACAATCAAGTAATTCCTTTTTTTTTTTAAATATGAAATGTGTTTTTTGTTTGGCATTTTTTTTTACTTATCCGTCCTATCCAAAAACCGGGGCGATGGGGAGGGGAAGAATGATTAAAATAAAGATTATCAAATGCAGAAAAGAGTTCCGAATTTCCAAAACCTGGGCTTTGAACGTGGTAGGACCTTTGGATACTCCTTCATTGCCCAGGCTGAACAAACAAACTTGGTATCGTTGAGAGATCGCTTCACGATCCCGAGAGGGCAATTTAAAGAGGGGAGCAGAAATGACGCATTGCAATCAGAATCTTTTCGGTTCCGTTTAAATCATCAGGATCCGCGGTCAAATCAAAGAGCTTACAAGTCCCCTTTCGGCTTCGCAAAAGCACATTCTCACATCAACGGCTCCCCTTTCTATTCCCACTCCTTGCAACCTCCTGGCTTTATTTCTTCGCGGAACGTCCTAATCTCATGCCGAGCCAATGTGCCTTTCTGTTTAGCTAGCCAGGATTCCGCCCCCCCCCCCTTGCCAGCTGGTAACGGGACCATTTCACGAGGATCAGCTGGGAAGGGTTGGTCCCAGTTTCAGAAAGCAGGTTGGTTTACTCTTTCTACTCAGGTAAGGGGACGAAACAGTGAATTGTCTGGAGGGACATAGAGAAGCTGGGAGGCGATCCGCCTTAAATTTGCAATCCACATTCATTAAGCGGAAAATACTAGTGGCGGAAAAGCGGGGGTCTCGCTGGAAGGCTTAGGAAAAAAGGCCGGTGCTGAAGATAGTTCCCAGATAGTGTGTCTGCCAATTACTCTTTGGTGCTCCCTTTATCAAGAGAGGAAAAAAAGAGGTAGTTGCAGGGAACTGGGAATATTAAAGAGAGAGAGAAAGAAAAGGAGGGTCATAAGCTTATCCACTACTTTCCTCTGCCCACTTGTGACAGCGGAGCACACTTCTCACCAGGGGGGACTCTTCCTTCCTTCCTTGAAATGCAAGGCAGGGAGCGGTTCTGAATTTCAGTAAAAAGTTTACCTAAACGTCGGGAAAAGAAAGCGAGGAAAATGACGATACCGTACACAAGAATACCCTCACTCACTCACTCACTCACCCAACCAACCCCCAATTCAGAACAGCTCTTCTGTTTCTGTAGGGTTTGTGTGTGTGTGTGTGTGGATACACACAAACAGTACTTGTGTATCTCCTGACCCCACAATGCACAGTTCAGTTTCATTGATCATCTCTCTTCCCCCCCACCTCACCCCTCCCCTTTATGAGATAATGCAATTACAAACATCAATAAGGAGCTGCAAGGGGAATCATTATGCGGTGACAGTGATAAATGACGGTGCAGAAATAGCATGCTTTTTTCGAACAATCCAGGCGCTCAGGGGCTTTGGGGGGCTGAACACAGTCACCAAGGAAACAGATGACATCCAAAATGGCACCAAAGGGGAAAAATGAGCAGTCTTTTCGTCTCCCCTCTCCTCTCCCCTCCCCTTCTTCCAAAGAGTTAGTTTTGGCTTTAGAAACAGCTGCCACACAGGCATTTAGTTATTTCACACATTAAAGCCCTGGAAGATTTTCTCCGTCCACTACATAAAATACAAAGCTGCTGACTGCTTAGGAGTTTATTAACTACCTTGCAGGAAGGACTTCGCAAAGCCTTTCAAAGCAGACCTCCCGCTATCCGCCTTTTGGGACAAATATTCTGTGCGGCTAGAGGGTTCGGTTCTCCCTTTCACCTTCGTTGCCCCATTTCTCTGTTCTCTCCCCACCCGCCTTTTACACATATGCATACATTTACAAGGGAAAAATACCCTCCACCTCCTTGCCTTAACCTGCCACTGCCTCCTTGTAATAGTTGTGTGTCTTTATAAGTAAAAGTATGTGTGTGTGTGTGTGTGTGAGAGAGAGAGAGAGAGAGAGAAAGAGAGAGGGGGGGGGAGAGAGAGAACTTCCAGAGAGTCACACATAGAAAAGGAAAAAACGCAGGTATAACACACGGGCTAATTCCAGGAGGGGTTGGGGAAGCAAGTTTCCAAAAAGGTTCAGATACAAACCCTTCACACGAACCTTCTCGAAAGGGGAGAGTGAGTGATAACCGTATCCTTTTACTTGTCCTTGGAAGCCCTCTGATATTTTTTTTTTATAAGGGCTTTAAAGCAATTCAGAGAAATTTCCTTTGCTGGAAAACTTTCTGTTCTTAACAAGGTGCTTGCTCTGGAAAGGAAAGTCTAGAAACTGGCTGAATAGCCGTTTATTTTATGTACTACTGAAGGAGGAAGAGAAAAGCAAATATTCATTTAGTCGAACTAGAATTCGAACAAAATCTAAGCCTGTCATCGGTTCATTTACCTTTGTTAGACTCGGGTTTTATTTGAGTTTGGGCTCAAAGAGAGAGGTGGTGTAATCAGCCGAGAACGGCTTCGTTTTGTTAACTTTACGAGGGGGCATCCATACCCTTATAAAATCAGGCACAGTAGTAGCATCTGAGAAGTAAAAAAAAGAAATCTACCTTTCTAAGGAAAGGTACACTTTTGCGAATATGGACGCGACGGATTATTAAAGCATTATTTATCCGTCCACCACCTCGCATTTGGAGGAAAGAGGGAAATCTCAACCAAACGCACACAGCATTTTCCTATACATTCCTCTCGGGGGGTCTCCACCGTCTGGAGATGGAGGGGCAATCGCTCCCCCCCCCTTCGCTCCCTCGTCTTAGATTTGGGACCGGGCAGCAGGGAAGAAGAGAGCATTCGCTTTAACTTTGTTTTCCGGGACGCTTGAAGGACTTTCGCCAGAGGCTGACACTTGGCTGGAAAAACTCCAGCCAGCTCCTCGCGCGCGTTTTAGGGGGATTCCTCGAAGCCCACGCACATTCACACGTTCTCACGGTTGCGCGACTTTCGGGAGGCAAGCGGCGAGGCGATGAAACGTGAGGCGACAACTCTTGAATTGTCTTCACGCCGACCCTGTTTTTTTTTACCTGGCGGAGCCGAAAATTATTTGTTCGGGCTCCGCGTCTCCCTCTATTACCACAGCCACACACGGAGGCACCGCGCGGAAACTTGCCTCCCGCCTCAGCGAACGGGATTCTGGCTTTCGCTTCCTCTGGTCCCCGAAGTGCCCTCAGGAAGGGTCGAGAGTAGGCGGCGGGGAAAAGTCCAAGGCCAGGTGGGCCCTGACAACAGGATTGGACTCTGGAGTGAG
>JANHFM010001550.1:97604-103089 GCA_032468115.1 Grayia smithii | reverse complement strand
TTTTTTTTTTTTGCGGGGGGGGGGTGGGGGGGGGTAGAGGGAAATAGTTCCGCGCTTGGCCGAGCAGGAATGGAAACAGCCCGAGGATCGGCGGAGCTCTTCTGCAGCGAAGCACCCACGCCAAGTTTTCCTCGGTCGACGACTTAAAACGATTTCCATGCGCAACTGCAAGCCAATCCCTTGCAAGAATGCCCACCTCAAATGTTATTATCCTCAGCTACAGCGGAATCTCTTTATTTCAGACCGGAGGTTTGGAAGGACGGAGGTAGAGGAATATCGGGGAAAAGAAAAGCGAGGGAATCGTTTTTCCAAATCCCCAAAAGATGGCAGTCGAAGCTGGCGTTCCGTCTCCTTTGGCTCTGCAGTGGGGGGCAGCGAGAGGCAAAGAAAAGGAAGGAAGGAAGGAACGGGAGGAGGAAGGTGGAAGACAACTGATCTGTTTTCCAATGAAGCCCTCTAGAGATTTTTCAGAGCAAACAAACCCTACTCTTCTCTGGGCTGCAAACAAGAGATGCATTTCAGCAGCCCGCTTGATTTCTTCCTGCCACCTCCACCCCCACCCCCGCGCGAGTGCCGCAAATGGGCCGAAGAAGCGCGAGTCAGAACTTTTTAGCAAGCGATCCCCTCGCTCGCTTCAGCCCGCGTCCACACCCCGATATGGACCTATGTTAATCTCGACCGCTTTACGATGGACGGATCCAACTCAAAACTTTTGATTCAGTTTTTTGGGGGGGGGGTTGGGGGGGGGAGGCGAGCGAGGGGGAGCCGGCGGCGAAGGAGAACCAGACAGAAAAAGAGTAACAGCGGCGCCTTCTTTTTTCCCATATAGGGTAACTGGGTGTCCAAAGAGAGAATAATCTCCTGTTATTTATTTTCCCCTTTACTTCCAACAAATCTAAGAGGATGAATTGCGGTCTGGTTGCCAAAAAAAAAAAAAAAGGAGGGGGGAGTGTGATAAAAGAGGGGGGAACCCAACTTCTCTCCCTTCCCCCAGCCCTCTCTTCTGTCGCTGCTGCCTTCGCTTTGAATGTGGGTAACTAGGAAACAGCCAGCAGCCTGAGAAGGCGGAATTTCCAACGTATAAAATGTTCTTAACGGAGCCATTGAGAGTGTGCAATAAGGCGTGAGGGGGAACTAATCTCTCCATTTAAATGTTTGTGGCAATTTTATCTAAATGAATTTTAATGCTAAACGAGGGATAATTCCCTATTTGTAACCCGTTTACTTCTCTTTCCTTTGCCTGTAAAAGCCGTCTAACATCATGTGACGAACAATAACAAAACAAAAAAAAATATTCTTTGAGAGTATTATTCATTAATGTGCTATAATTGCAGCTGGTTAAGAGTAACCCCCAAATGCGACTGCCTTGGTTATATTTTTTGAGTAAAAAATAACTGTAAATAAAGGGGGGGGCGATCTATTAAAAAAAAAAAGATTTCTCCCCCTCCAAAACTTTAATAGCACATACATTTTTTGCTCCATTCCTGAAAATAAAACATGGGCAAGGCTATCAAGATCTAAGTTTGGCAGCAAATGTATTCCTATTTTTTCTTGGTATTGCAAGAAGGATATAAACTCCCTAGCCATCTCTAAAGTTGGAAGGAATTCCTTTGAGGAAAGAAAAACTGAGGAGGACCTATATTAAACATTTGATTTTCTTAAATCACTGATTGGTTGCCAGTTTCCTAGACAGCCACGCCCCTCCCTCCGTTAATGCAAATGACTCGATCTTTGTTGGAATATATCCGAATCAACTATCTAAGATCTAACTGGCTGTTTCAACATCGGTGCAACTTAAGGCATTGTGATTCTCAGCTTCAACACATACATCAGATAACAAAATTCCCCTCTCCCCAATGGAGAAAGTAAGCAAATAGTAATTAATTACTAGCAAAGTCACACTCAGAAAACTGCATGCCTTCCACTAAGAGAGACAAGAGACCATGGAAAATAAAACGACTCGATTTTTTTATGGCTATAAAACAAAGCTTCAAGTCAGGTTCTGAGCAGAAACAAACTGCTTTATATAGGAGTAGTTATTTGTGGGGCTTAGTCCAAAGACTTGTGTCCAATTGTAGGTTCAAATTCTGGACAGTTGTGGAGTGTGTATCTCCTACATGCAGACAGTGCTGTCTTATCAACTGGCTTTTCTTTAAACATTTAAGATGTTAGCTGGATAGAGTGGGAATGCTCTCCAAATGCTTCAAGCAGTAGATAAACCAATCTATCAAACTTTGCCTAGTAGTCACCAAACAACTGGTCTCCCTTTTAAATCTAAACAGGGAATTGTTACGGCAGTTTTATGGGGTGACATCTGTGTGAATGGCAGACATCATAGTTCTCACCACTAAGGTCTTTTGTTCCTATCAAGCAGTTTACCATTAAATCTTTTTTAAAATAGGGTTTTTTTATTAGTTTGCCTTAGTGAAAGTGTCTCTTTTTTTTCCCATGCCCTTAGGAAACTTTCTATAGCTGTAATATTATTTAGAAGAAAATTATACGGTATTGTAAACCTAAGCATGTTATTTGGTTCTAGTTAACCAGTTGGCAGCAGAGCAGAATATACAACTATGCTGGAAAATTGGTCAGTATTTCTATCTGCAGCCATTTGCAGCAACCAAATTTGTTTATCCATTGGATTTTTAAAGTGTAACATATTTTACTATAAGTAAATGCATTAATTCAAGTATAATGACTGGCAAAAAAATTTTTGTAATCAACATTAATATTTTGAGGAGTAAAATTTAACTTACATCCTAGAGTAATTTAATTCAAATAACAAATATATTACATAACAGCATTCATTAATCTTGTGCAATTGGTTCTTTTTTGATTTGAAATTACTAGCATTTAATAATAAAGATTCGAAAATCACTTGAAAATAAATAAATAGGCCTAGGAAATTCACCATATAAAATACTTTACTTTAAAAAATATTATTCAAGCTGCCTAGTGCTAAAATTATTTTGAGAGAGTGAGACTGGAATAGCTGCTAGCAAATTGCTACAATTTTAGAGGGCTTGGGCAGAAAAAATAAAATTTTCAAGCAGTTGAGCCAGCGTGACAAAAATAATTTGCTTTTATTTTAGATTCAGTTTCATTACTGCACTTGAACTACTACAGCTGGGCTTTGAGTTATTGTACAATCCAAACAGTTTCAGTCAGAAACTCTAAGACTTAATGTGCAATGATTATTAATAATAATTAGCTCCTTGGTTTCTTGATAGAAAAAAGGCTATCAACAAGCATTTGTTTAACCACAACAAAAGTATAATTAGCTTATCCCACTTAGTAAATCTGTATGCATGCCAACTCATACCAAACTGCTACTTTTACAAAAAGAAAGAAAAAGAAAGAAGAAAGAAAGAAAAGGGGGAAAAAAGCAATAATACAGTTCATTTTTCCAGTCCTTTTTGCACAAAATTTATTTACAATGTATACATATATGCTCCATGATGGGACTATGGAAAAATGCACGACTGATGCTTTGCCGAAAAAAATAAAGTCAACATAGTAAAAATAACTCTTCAGTTTATGGTTTGAGAGGCATAAAACAGGAAGTGATGTAGGTGGTTGCTGCTGCTGCTGCTGCTTCATGGGGATAATGATGCTCTGATGTGACAATTAAGGTCAAACACACTTTTCTCTTGGTTTCCATGCCTCCTCCTACCAGTCTCCTTAAGACATTGCCTGCAACAGCTGATTAATCATTGTTGAGGACTGCAGTTTTTCCCATCCTTCCCGATTTACATCTGTTCAGGCCAATTCAAATATGGTGAGTAAATGAATTAGACATGCAAATTCACGCCCCAGGCAGGGAGGGGGGGAAGATAGGGGGAGAGAGAGAGAGAGAGAAATAGAGAGAGAGAGAAACAAAACAGAAATACAGAGTGCATGGCTGAAATCCTAGGATAGAAGAAATGTTCTTCTGCCTGACATAGATATTTTAATGCTCTAAAACTCCTGCAAATAAATCTTTTTTGTCATTTGCAGGATAACTGTAAGGCTTTTTTTTTAAATGTAAGGAGGCTTCTGCAGGAAGTGAAGAGTTATGGAAACAACACACATAGTGTGGAAAAAAATTCACATTTTTTTTCTTAAAAAATCTATAAGAAAGAACGTAATATGGATAACAGAATAATAGCATTTTACAATATTCAACTCTGTTGCCTTATATAGTTATTTTTCTTGTCCCCAGAAGTTGACTTCAGTTGGTGTGTTTTTCCTGCTTTTCAGGGTCCCTATAAAGACAATCTGATTGTTCCTTGGTCCAAATTAGATGCCAAGAATGGAACTCCATTAAGTCATGGTAGAACGACAATATTTCAAATTTGCCGCTCATGAAAATAAAAGTATATTCCTTTAAGCTACTGAGCATGAATGTCCATCACTTGTCCACTCATTGCTGGATCTCCTGTATTGAGCATGGTGGGGCTAGTCGCTGACATCGGCATTCCAGAGTGGGGTGGTCCACCATGCATCATCATTGCTGGGTGGTGGGGGTGTCCCGGAAGGTAAGGATGCATGGGGGGGCCATGACGCAACTGTGCTGGATGGGGGGGCATCTGGGGTGGTGTATAACTTGGCTGTCCCATTGTCATGCCCATTGGACCACCCCGAGACACATAATCCCCTGGCATACTTTGCAGTCCTGGGGAGAAAAAAAAGAGAAAACTTGTGAATATCAGCTTGGATTGATTGAAATACAGCAGTCCTGTTTACCGGTGGTCCTTGTTTAGCAACTGCTTCTTTTAGCCACTGTTATGATGGTGATGAAAAAGTTACTTTACCACTAAGCTTCACAGTTACGACTTTCACAGATCTGTGAAGCAAAGGAAAGTAGATTGTGAGCACAGTCGCAATTTCATGGGACTGCTTCATTTAACAACTGAGTTGTCAGTCCCAACTTTGGTTGCTAAACAAGGACTGTCGAATCTGGTCAAGGCCTTTTTTTAATGGTTTTGTACTGAAACTATGCTTAGAGAATTGAACCATTGTAAAAACAACCCAGTTACACATATACAAAAACAAATATTTGTGTATAGTACCCCCGAAAAAGCATTACTATTATGTTTGGAAGGTAATCCTTTGCAGAATGGCAAGTATAACCTAAGCTTAATGTATAAGAACCATATGTGAACCATATATTATGAAACATTTTCAATAAAAGAAGCTTCTTGTCTGTCCTTTAATAGTTTGTCAGATGCAGGCATGTGTCCCACAGAAAATAATCCACATGCCCATATTTGATATGAACATGTGGGCTACACAAAATCAGTTCCTTATTTTCCCTGATTTTTAGAAACATAATCTCTTTTGGGTAAAATATAATGAAATAGGGTTTTTTGCAAGAAATAATATGGTGTTCCGAGAAGGATAACTGGTTTAAGTAACTTCAAACATCATTTCTGATTTATTTTTTATTTAGGCTACAAATGGAATTTTAAAAAAAAGATAATGCTTAGGCACATTGCCTCCTATCTTG
>JANHFM010001550.1:90104-92604 GCA_032468115.1 Grayia smithii | reverse complement strand
TTCAATTCAGATTATGCTGGAGGAGGGGGAACTGGCTGAAAAAAAGATACCAATCCATAAAAGCATTCATTCCCTTTCCCACTCACACTTAACGTAATTAGCAATATTTTTCTAGTAAATTCTCTTTTTCCCCCTCCTTATTTTATCAAAACCTTCCTTGTTTCTCCCAATCATAATTTTGTTGTAATGGTTTTATTAATATAATGAACTGTAAAGATAATTCACCATCAAATAAGAACATGTGTGGAGTTTTATCTCCAGAGAGTCACACTGCTTTGGACAACATATTAATCCATTTCTTCTATATAGTATTTATTTTTCTTTTCTTTCTGTTTCTTACACAAAGAAGCATAGAGTGCATCATAGCTATACAGTGATGGAACTTTTTGCCTCCTGTGAAGTTTGAACTTTTAAAACAATTTATTAAACTTTAATTAGTGTATCAGAGAACTAGACTGGGTTGAGGCAACAAGTGACCTGATTCAGATAAAGCCTAGTTAAAATTTGTCATTCGAACTTATATTCTAATGAACCCTAACCTTCATTTATTCTGGAACTATTATGAAAAAAAGAGATTATTGCAGTACAAAAGTAAAAGTAGTTAATTAGAGCTAAGTAAACTTAATCATGTATTATACATATCTATTCAGAAGTAATTTCCTCTACATTTAATGACTTTATTTATAGAAATGTAAATAACTATTGCAGTCCTAATAACGTAAATGTAAAGTCCAAATTAAAGGACATCCCTTCATGAGTATCCCTGATACTAGTATTTCATACTTATTTTCTTCACTTTCATACAAATACCACTGAATATTAGCACAGCAGAAAGGATTTCTGGGGAGTCTATCTTATCTTAAATCTTATCTTAGATCATCCTTTGTTGCCTGGTTGAAATATGACACACTCTTCAAGAATGAAAAATAAAATGTTAGCGTGGAAATAAAAAAAAATCACAAAGTTTCAGCTTTTGTTGTTGGCTATTTCATGTCTATTTAAAGACACTGAACTTTGTTTAGGCCTTTTATCCCCAGTACTGTGACCTGATTTTAAATAACATTCCTGCTTGATATTCCCAATCCACAAACCAGCCATTGCCATCTAGCTTTAAACAGAGGGGGAGGAAAACAACAACAATGAGGCTTGAATTTTAAGTTTCCGCTTCTTTCCACACAATACTGAACAGGCTAGAATCTTGAATACCAATCCCATCCACAACACTTTTGAAGAATGTTGTTTTTATGGTACCAAACTGTCCAATCTTCACCGTTTCACTGAAATCAAGAATGAATTTTTAATTAGGCTTTATTTATTTATTGTTAATTATTTATCTCAGTAATATTTCCATATGCCATTTGTCTAATTTGTTCCCGCTATGTTTGCAAATATGATAGCTCATGTTGCTACTCCAGTCATAAAGGTTACACCTATAAAACTCTGCTCTGAACTTCCATTCCTTTTTAGAAAAAAACGAATATGTAAACTCTTAGGTCAAATCATTGGATAGCTATTTGCATTAAGCACAAATATCAAACTGGTCAGCAAAAGGTTTCCATGTTTCTTTTCTCATTAGAAAACCCACAAAATTAACAATTAAAACTATAAACTTCAATTAGTTATCATATATTACCCCTAATTTGAAAACTCTCAAAAAATGATTTCCATGCAAATTTTCAAAGGGAAATTACAAAGCAGTTGTTCTTTTTCCCAATTTATCATGAAGTACTATCATACAATTGATTCTTCCACCATAGATACCCTTATCTATAGAAGGCAATTTTAATTTCCAGGCATAGAAAACATCAGGTGTGCTATTAAGAGGAATGTATGTTTATGCTTGTCAGCTTCCTGAGGACCTCACTAAATACCTTAGTTAACACACTTAGTTGATGCCCTCAGACAGAAATCTGTAAAATAGCATTCTCCAAACTGGTGCTCTTTAAACATGTTAGATACTGACTCATACTATTTAGACTTTTAGATTTTAGATTTTTTTAAATAAATAACTCAAGGCTGTGAACATACCTAATACTCCTTCTTCCTCCAATTTGCTGCAACAACAACCTATTAAGTAAGGAGAGTTGGGCTGAGAGAATGACTGACCCAAGGTCACCCAGCCAGCTTTCATAGTTAAGGCAAGACTAAAACTCACAGTCTCCCAGTTTCTAGCCTGGTATTTAACTACTAGATCTAAATGAACCTCCCCTATTTCACCACTTTCAATAAGTTTGCATCCCCCCCCCCCAATAGTCTTATGCAAACATCTTTTAACTGTGCCTCAGGGACAGGGATACAGTAAAGAACTTGCTTTACCTCTTGAAAGACAGCACTTACCTATATCTGATTAGCAGCCATAGTGTGTGTGTGTGTGTGTGTGTGTGGTGCAAAAGCAGTGTCACAAATTATGGCCACAAAACTGTGGCCATAGCTGACCAATTTAAAATTTTTAAATTATATTTAAATTGAATTTTAGTTTTGTATTCTGCCCCTTTTTAAC
>JANHFM010001550.1:46700-74926 GCA_032468115.1 Grayia smithii | reverse complement strand
AATTTCAGCTGCTCAGGAGTCAGATTAAAAAAAGTAAAATCCTACACACCAGATGCATCACACAGGCTTTCTGTTTGCACAACACTATTTAGAAATACTCTGAATTCATTAAAATGAAGTATTTAGGAAGCTATCATAAACCACATTGTTTTCCCTTAGGATATTACATGTTACTCATACCCGGCATAATTGTTGATAGAATATTATCTAGGTTTCAAATCTATCCTTGAAGGCTAGAATAATTCACAAGCTTATAATAACATACAATATAGTTTATATATTTCTAACCAATCCTGACTCAGGGAATATGACCTGTTCACTTCAAGGGATCTGAGTTCTTCAAACAGGGCTAGAAAATAAAGCGGTACAAGCCCTAACAAAAACTACCTTCTAAATTCCTGCTCTAACCAACATGCCTTGTCTCATTTGAACTCTGATGAACTCGGCAATCTTTTTTCCCTTTATTTCTTGGCCATTCTATTTTAATTTGGCTCTTAATCCCTTTTAATGTGACTCTTAAATAACGCATGTTTTAACATTTTGTTTTAGGTTATTAAACCCCACCCTTTAAGAAAATGTTTACCGGGTTATTTATATACATAACACCACAGAAGCAATATTAAAATAAATGCACTGAATCACAACAACATTATAGCTGATGATATAGAAGTAGAACAAAAATGAAACCAAATACAAAATTCTGATTATTCAATGTAACATAAGGGCCATATTTGAAAACTTGCTTTCACAATATTTCCTAGGATTTATTACTAAGATAGGATTGCTAGTAGAAGATAGAGATACAACACTGCATTACAAATGTGCAAAAGTGCAAAATGTGTTCTCCCATTTATACAGAAGCAGACAACACTATGATAACCTCATCATAAACTTTTGTGTAACTTTTTACCAGTGCATGGCTGCAATATGTTATCATTTGCCCGCAAAGAGCAATTTTAGCAAACTTTGTAAGTAGTAGCATTACATATTTGCAAAATTGCATAACCATTTTAAGGATCCAACAAAGCAAGATACAGACATACAAGCCAGGCAAGTTCTTACAATATATCTGCATCAAGTATGCTTTTATATTCTGATGTCCTTATTAGCGATTAACACATAATTATTTATTATTTGGTACAAGGTATTCAAAAAAATAAGTGTAAATCAACGCACAAAGCTTTCTCTGATCTCATTGTTCAACATATTTAAAAGGCTACAGCAAATTGATCTCCTACTTCTGCTGTAAGGTCATACCAATTGATAACCTTTACAAGCTCTGATTATATGAGCCTGTCTGTGTCTTACAGATAGCACTTTGTGAATTAATCCTCTGAAGGCAAATATATTGTAAGTAGCTTGTTATCTCCAAAGTACTAAATTGAAGAATACATGGGATTATATTGACAGAAATTACATTTTCTATAATAAGAGTTTAATATATCTGAAGCCCGTCTCTTTGGTCTCTAGTCATTCCGTCTGTGAAAAGCTGGTTAATGCAGGTGCAATAAAGCATCAAAACCAAATTTATTCACTAAAATGGATTACCCTTGTAATCAAAGTCTCAGCAATATTAATCTCTGACACTTTTGGAATAATAAGAAAAGAGAAAAAAATTATCTAGATCTCTTTCACATCACACTTGGAGCTTGCCTTGGCCATTTCCTGAATATTACTTCAAAGATGATAAGATTTCTATATCATAAACACTAATCTAAAATTATTGGGACAATTAATTAGATTCACTTAATTTTACACAGCATTAGATTTCAATATAATTTAAATGCTGTTTCAGTGTGAAGTCCGCATTTCATATCAAGAACAAATGCACTAAATTGTTTTTTTAACTGCATTTTCCCCCCTATTAAGAGATATACTATTAGAAACAACAAAAACTTAATATATTTAAGAAGTTTTATTTTCCCTCCTAAAACAAGATTTAGGCATTTATATTTCTGCTTGTTCTTTTTACTAATTAGCTTATTAGTAATTATGTTAACCAGTTTTCCCGCTCATGGCTTGAGATACATTAAAAGGATTTAGACCGCTCTATGCTCAACTGCAGCAATTCTGAATAACATTGCATGCAAAGGTACACTAAAATGGGTATGAAATAACTATAATAATGGTCAATTCAGTTGTAATTTCCTAGCTGTTGAGAAATTGATTTCGTGAAAGGTGGTCTAAAACAAATCCATTCTAGCCAATCACCATACAAACACTTACATAAAGAAACCTAACTATTTCCACAGGGAGAACAAAATCACTGGCTCCATTAGCTGAAAGCATTTTCTAGGCTAATGCTGGATTTGCCATCCTAAACTAGGAAAGAAAGAAAGTTACTAAAAGATGGATCATCATAATGTAAACCATTAGCTGCAAGTTGCCAGAGCCTGCAATTCTGATACTGGGTAAATACTGAAGTATAATTACTTACCAATTGTTCACTTGAAGTATTGTCAGCCCTGTGTCTTGTGCCAACTGCTTTTTCTGTTCTTCTGAAGGGTAAGGGTGCTGTAGGACAAGTAAATATGCATAAGTATCTCTACCTATGTATCTATAGTGTGGGTGTTTATTAAACAGTTTTATTAGCCATTTTCTTGAATCATAAAAACGTAGAATCTATAATTAGAGATGAAAATGCTGAGGTGTGTCACTCTCATAATTATTAATGGACTACTACATCATATAATTAATGGCAGTAAAAGACAAGTCAATTATAATGATTAGCGAAGTGTAGAAAGAACTGCCTGAGATACAAGTACTTTGATACTAAATGAAGACAGTTGTTGTGCCAGAACTAAATTTTAACTCTTCTTTAAACAAATCATGCCTACTGTCATTTTCTGCATCTTGAATAAATAAATTCTTTTATATTCATGTCTTATGCCGATGTTTGGCATATTTCTTTCTTGAATGCATTTTTGTTCTAATGATTCAATCCAGCTGTCTAACTTTTGATTAAAATCAGTGATTGTATACATTGCTCAGAATTCAATTGCTGTTAAGATTAAGGAATACAAAAATACATCAGAAATTCCACTAATTTCAGCACTAAGTTTAGGAAGAGTCTTTCTTGCTTTTCCATAGCTTCATGTTGCATGTTTGTATGCATTCATTATATGCTGATATACTGATATAATTTATAGTAAAATTATAAACATTTTAAGACAGATCTTAGAGGCAAATATGGTTTTCAGCTAAATATTAGCCTAACTTGAAGTTCCCCTTTCAATGAAAAAAATACCACAGTTTTGGCATTGCTATAATTCCAAAAAGTTAAAAAAAATTTTTAAAAAATCAAAGGCTGAATGCTTTATTCACATTTTCTCCTGAAAAAATATAAAAATCGTAACCACATCAACATTTTAAAATATGCCTTAATAAATAAATATTGTGGCAAGTACATTGATGAGTTGCCAGGATGTAGTAATCACTGCACAATAATTATTGTCAATATTCCAAGGTTATCTAGGTTTATATAGTGAAAAAAGGGCTATTGTAATACTCTTACGAATGATTTCATCAGTTTTAAAAACATATACATAACAACAACAACAAAAAGAAACATTAACTGACAGATCAATGATCCGCAATGATTTTAGTTTTTATTTCCAAGAATATTCCAAATTCTGAAAACTTATATTGTTAGCTGAAAGCCTACTCTTGGGTCAGTAACAACCAAAAAGCTGTTCCTGGGCTGGACATTTCAGCTTTCCAACACTGAAACAAAAAAGTCTGTAACAGGTAAGGTACAGCTACAAGACATTTACATGAAAAGAAGCTTATATGCTTTATTTTAGAGAAATAGTAAAAGAAAATAAATATTGGATGGTGACTGAGGAAATCTATACAACTTGTATTCAGAAATCATGAGTGTAGGGATTTTGGATCACTTCATTTCCTAGGAACCTATGTTGCACACCCATGCTTTACAATAGTTTGTTAGGCTGGATTAATGGCCCTAGCTTTTGATATTATCAAACTGTGCTATCATTAAAGAATGATTGCAGGAATTGTGTATGTCTAGTCTAGTGAAAAGAAGGACTAGGGGTCACAAGAGTGTTCCAATATTTGAGGGGCTGCCACAAAGAAGAGGGGAATCAACCTATTTTCCAAAGCATCAGAAGGCAAGACAAGATGATTGGAAACTAACCAAGGAGAGAAGCAACCTCGAACTAAGGAGAAATTTCCTGACAATGAGAACAATAAACCAGTGGAACAGCTTCCTTCAGAAGTTATGGGTGCTCCATCATTGGAGGCTTATAAAAAGAGACTGGACAGTCAATTGTCTGAAATGGTAAAGCTTGAGCAAGGGGTTGGACTAGAAGACCTCCAACATCCCTTCCAACTCTGTTATTCTATTCTGTTCTGCTCACTGGGCTCATTTTGATCATTTTCTGTAGTACTGCAGTTCTTCTTAAATTTGAGATTATATTCTCAAATTGTTTTGGGGGAGTTTGCAGTCAGATTAATGGGACTTTATTTATTTAGACGTAACTGCTGCTTAATCTAATATTCAAAACCATTTTCTTTCTCCTATTGCTTTACCACCTTGCAACAGATCCAGTTTTACATATCTCAGCAAGCTATGCCTAATTCCAGGCAGGAAGCAAGAATTTCCAAGACAGCCTCAAACTACCGAGACTGAGAATTCTGTCTCCATGAAGCAATTTTCAATTGTTCTGGACCTTTTTGAAATAGACGCAAGAACAGATAAAATTAGTCATCCGAATAATATAACTACTGTAAACAAAACACATACACACAGCCACATGCCTGAGTGTACTAAAACATTAGAACAAAATTATTTCAAATTGTGGTATGTTTTCAGTCATCTGATCCTTCTTTCATGCTCCTCTTCCCTCCCCTTCCCCACTGTCTGGTTATTGGCTTAACATCAATGTTCAGTTTCATGAAAAAACTGTAATTGCGATAATCACATGAAAGCCATTATTTCATGGAGATAATCTCTCCCAGGGGAAAACAAAATCATAATGAGGCTGGTTCTTTAAAAAAAAAAATCCAAAATGTTTCAATGCTTGAAACATTAATTTTTATAATACAATTATTGTAAGAAAGTAAGAATTATTCCTTCTGCATTGCAAGAACGGCACTAAATAGACCAAGAATGAACATGCCACAGGCTAGGCCATGTTAAAAACATTCAAAGCATTGTTGATTTCTCATCCTTGAGGCTAGGAAGGCACATGCTACAGGCTACAGGAGATAAGGCGCTGCAGCAGAAGAATGGGTGATATTCCAGATAACTACTATTTTAACATTAAAACAGGGGGAATTCATTATGCAGAGTGGCAGATTTAATCTATCAGTCATTCCTACTTTGCACTATCATCTGGTTGTTGTTTTTATTGTTTCAAAGGAGGGAATCCTATTTAAAATCAGTCAATTATTAACATCTCACTGGTTTTAGCTAAAGAAGCATATTATCACCAGATCACTTTGAGATATCAAAGGAGATTTGGCTACTGTTCAATAAACACTGACTTGAGATCTTTACTTTTGATGTGTACATTAGCCTCATACCATTATCTCCTAAAAGCTTAATTATTTGCACACAATTGATCAAGATGGAACTTGAGAAAGCATTCACTCAAGTCTCTGGGAGAATCTCAACACATTAGAAGAGAAAACAAAATCACATTTAGACTTTAAAATAAGAATGAGTGATTAGAACCATATATAAAGCAGAACAGTAGCCAGAGCTATTCTTTCTGGAATGTTTTTTTCCATTTAATCTGCATTAACACTTTCAAATGGAGGAAAGCTATAACACACTGATTATGTATGGTCAGATTTATGCTCCCTTCCCAAAATCAATCCAACACGTACCTTCCTTGAAATAATGCATATTGAAAGAACCCAGTATGTATGTATGTATGTATGTATGTATGTATGTATGTATGTATGTATGTATCTCTCTCGCTCTCTGTGTGTGTATGTATATGTATACATATATATATACACGTACATATACATATATGTTTCAAATTACAGGTGAGCAAATTCAGTTCAAGCTTCACAACTGAATTCTGATAGCAGTGACTTTTATGAATTTATTATTTATTCAATAATAAATCAGAAGTTATTTCATACTATTTCAAAATCATCATCATCATCCTTTTATTGTCTATCCACTGCAGGATGAAGGCTTCTTCTGTGTGTTTCCAGTTAATATGTTTCTGAGCTTTCTTTTGCCAATTGGGCCCAGAATACTTGCTCATGTTGTCACTCCATCTTGTTTTAGGCCTCTTTGGTGGATGCTTTTTATCAAATGGAATGACTGCCTTAGTCATACAAATGCATTTCAGAATATATTGTACATTGCCACATTTAAGGAAACAAGAATGGCTGATTCCAAGTGACTTGCAGGGGAGTTTTGGCAAATGAAAGGCATCTCTGGGAAAACTGCAGCAAAGCCCCAAGGAATCAGTCGGTTCCTCGGAACCTCTCCAGATAAGGACAGGGTGAGAAATTGCCCACATGTGGCTGCTTCTCATGAAGAGACTACAGAACAGCAGTTTTCAGCGGGTTTGAGCACCAGGAGATGAAGAGATCAGTTACCTTGCTCACAAGTGCAGCAGAGCCTTTTAAAGAACACTAAATTCACAAGCCTAATTTTTCTAATCACTTTTGGAAATCACTTCTTAAAGCTATTAGCCACCTTCAGAATGTCAAGTTTTAAATGTTGTCAGGGTGAGCTTATCTTCAACTCTGACCAAAAGAAAAATAACTACAACCTTACAAACTGAAAGAATTTTAAATAAACATCAAAAAGGTAAATAACATTTTGATCTAAGAAAGTTACAAGTGAATTAAAAGTCCAGCTAAATTTGGAATACTGACTTTTACTATAAGTTTGTGGAAATAACTATAAAACTGAATAGCTTCTCATGGGAAGCAGACTTGTTCTGGCTAACTTTGCTGTTGTGTTTTTTATCAGGGCAACTTGGTCTACCCAAATATGGGACGGAGCACACTGCTTCTGCTTTCGTCTTTCAGCCCCAATCCAGGAGCCTTCGCAGGCAGTTGCTTTCACAACAAACTATTTTTGTGCTAAATTTATATTTGTCAACAAAGAAATAAAGGGAGATTTATATAGATCTTTAATATAGATCTATTTCAAGCTATTTGCTATTGTAAGTTACTAGAAAGATAAGCAACTTTATGATTTTACAAACTGAACACTAGAGGGGTTTAAAGCATCTAAACAGAAGGAAAAAACAGAAAAATGTTCTTTATGTTAGTTAATATTGGGACTTCTTAAATCACCCAAAACATTATAGCATCAGAAACATTAAAGGAGATATTTGAAGAATGGAGCAGAAGATACTGTAGTAACTACAATATCGTGTTTGTAATGATACCTGCTTTTATGAATAGACTAAGATATTAATGAAGAAGTGACAGATGTCAAAGATAATACTACAAATGTCAGGCTAGGATAATGATTGGAAAAACAATGCTTGAGATACAAAAGAAACTGGCTTCAGTTTTAAAAATGAAAAAGAAGATACAAATGACAAATAAGGAGAATGAAATTATTGGGTTTACAAAAGAGGCTTGTTAAAGCCTCAAAGAAACCTGTGTGATGGGATAAAGAATTGAAGATAAATCCTACAACAATATTTGAAGATTAAGACTGTTAGAAGTAAAAGGAAGGAACATAATGTTGGTTTATTTGATCAAGTTTAAAATAAGCTCTCTCTTTTTTTGACAAAGTTCTGGCAAAGTTGTTTAAGGACTTTTTGCTGACACCAGGATTAAAAAGTTGACTTTTACTGGATCTGCTTCTAGATAAAGAAGCAGATATGAGAGAAAGAGATATTTGTCTGCAGTATGTAATTTATAAGAGAGAGATGAAGTGTTATTAAATTTATTTAAATTTGTAATGAAGGTTGGAAGTCATTTCTTTGTATATTTCTTTTCTTTTTCTTTCTTTTTATCCTGAACTTTTGCTGCTTCTTTCTATTCTCTTTCTGTAAGTTTAGCTTGTGTTGTAATCAATACTCTTAATATAAATTATATTTTAAAAAAAGAGCATGACTGATCACCTTTTCAGAGTAATAACAACAGAAACTCTTGCACCACCTTAAAAATATTATTTTAAAAGCTTCTGTGGATCATAGTCCTCTCAGAATAGTGTAAACAAATAAACAATTGAAATGGTACTTTGCCACCCAGTTCCAGAAGGTTTCTGCTTGAGTCTCACATGGTTTTAACTATTATACACTTTCCTTAAAAGGATCACATTTGTAATTTAGAGGTGCTCATTGATCCATCTTTGTTGTAGAAGCACAAGTGACCTCTGTAGCCTGGAAGCCTTTTACAAGGTTAGATATCTGAACAGAGATAATCTTGTTTCAGATATCCTTGGAGGATCTGGCTATGACCAGAGTGAAACCCCATTAACACTAGTTTGCCAAGTAAGGTCCTTTCCCAAAAGTTTCCAGAATTCAAGCCCAAGAAACCTTAATGTTAATAACGTCCTTAAATTTATATCATCTAGTGCAAGTTCATATCCATATGGCTAGAAAGGTAGACCTTTTGCAATTGCATGTGGAATACTAAATTACACATTCTGACATTCTAAATTATTTTCCTTAAAATTCTAATTCCACTATTCCATTATAACAGAGAGTTGCGTTCTTGGCCAAGATATAAAATAAAACAGGAGAAAATAGCAGCAAGTGTCATGAATTAACAAGTTATATTTTAAAAAAATAGAAAATGACAACGAAAAGCATAAGCTGCTTATTGAAAATGTTGCCAGCATTTGTGTTAGCTTTTAATAAAAACAAAGGTTTTGCCTTGTTTGAAATAAACTGAATGTACCCATAAAAGTTGGCTTGAGATAAATTTGAATATATAATCAAGATGTTGTATCCTTTATGGTCATTTGATCTCATTCTCTGTTGTATCCCAAATATGACTTTAACATCTAACATGTGGGGGGGGGGGATTATATTGAATTTTGTGCAGCTTTTTGTCTTGTTTTAATATTGCTGGATCAGTTATAATGCACAGATTAACTGATGAGCTGTTCATTTAAATAATTAATATATTAAGGATACACTGTGATGGTGGGGTGTACATGTTAGTTGCATAACATTATTTCATAAATGAATGGAACTTCCAACTGTGCTAAATCTTTTTTTTTTTTTTTGCTATCGAGCAAAGCTAGTTATACTATTTTGTCATGTTTTGCTTCTGGAATATTTAACTCATGAAAATTATGTTCATTATAATACATTCATGAATACTTTTTTGTTTTAAATCATAATGCTTTCTTATTCTCTTTTTCAACTTCATGAATTACTTTTGCTGTTTGAATGAACCTTTTTTGTGTCCTGACTGCATATTATCAAAGAGACATTTTGTGCCTCTCATTTGCATTAAAAAAGCAGGGCACAGTATAGTCTAAGAACATAGCTTGAATTTATAGCAGTCGAGTCCTTGCCTCCTGATACAAAGGCAAACCAAAAAGGACAACTAAGGTGTCTCCTAAAATTTTTTCGAACACTATAAACTAAATTACAAGATTTCAGCCTGCTTTCTTATTTCTCACTTAGTAGTATTTGGATGGAAAATTAAAAGAGAAAAGAGAACCAAGCAGCAACTTACTTTTTTTTTTACCCACTTACAGAAAAATATACAGAAAATATTTTGCATTCTGTTATAATTGGTTAAGAAAATCAAAGTTTAATTTCGCTTTCTCCTCAAAAACTAAAAACAGAAAACCTTTAAAGAAAAGCAATGATGAAATGTCCTTTTACAGATAGAGAAAATATATGATAAATAATTTAATACTTTGTGGAAGCAAATCTAAAGTGACTTATCCTTTCCATCTTTCTCTTAAACAAAAATATCTGTGAATACGTCTGTGTGTTGATATGCATATGTCTGTGTATGTGTATTTGCACTCTATACAGCATGTGTGTGTCTGTGTATAAGTCTGTTCTCATGTATATAATCTGTTTACATTGAAATAAACCAAGCATATTAGTTGTGATTTGAGCAAAATGACATATACATATATTAAGATGAAATATTTTTTAACTCTAGCTCAGCATCTAAGGAGTTCACAGGTATATCTGTGTAATTTTTTTATTTTTGGCAACAATGTGGAAGTAATTTGATACTGCTTTCCAGCACTTTTTTTTTTTTTTGGTCATTCCTTCTAAGCTGGAGATTTCTATTCACATACTAATATGGCCCTACCCTGCTCAGGTTTTTTTGAAATCAGTCAAGGTTGCCATTAATCGGATGATAAAACAATGAACTTCTGCAGTGCTGTCAAAATCTTACTGATTATAGTTATATTCTGCATATCTATGGAAAAGAAATGAAAGGTGCTCTAATAAATAAAGCCTCCTACTATTAAAGAACCATCAGCCTGCATATAGTGAACAAGAAAAGCCTATTGCTTACATACAAAAGAGGTTAAATACAACCATCACCAACACAGCAATCAAATCAGCTTGGTAGAAAGGAAGGAAGGGCTCAATGCAACAGTGAACAGAAACAGTGTCCAGGAAATACCAGATGTTTATAAAAAGCATATTAAAATCATTGAATGCTGGGGCAAGACAAGCATCTTTAATGATAGCTTTCCGTGAATCCCATGCTATAAGTCAGAGTTCTCTGCTCCACAGGCAGTGAATTGCCCTTTTCTAGGCATGTGCATGCATACACAAACTTTTTGGACTCCAGTTCTTATGTGACAAAGGAAGTGCTCATCTGTTAGGAACTCACTGTATCCAAACACAAAGAAATGCACATTTCTCCCGATTACTGTGGTCTTAATGCTTTTGTATATCTTATTCCAAATATGCCTCAACAGATGGCAGCACCTTGCTGACCTCTTCTCCAACCAGAGGCTACTTAAATGGGCCTGGAAAAAAAATCTTTGGGGAATACCAAAGGAATTTAAGAGCTATAGTTAAACAGGAAGACTGAACAAAACATTCAACAGCAAACCACTTCACTTGTTTTACCAACAGGGTAAAAGGGAATGAAGTTTCCAGGAAGAAATCAAGAATCAAGGACAAGTCAAAGGAGACTTTACCTTCCTCTTTAGCATGACGTTGACCCCCGATGTGTGGGGTACCTCAGGGTTCCCCTTTTTTGTTTAACATTTACATGAAGTTGTTTATCAGTTCAGAGTTGGGCATCATCAGCATGTGGATGACACCCAACTGTACATCACAATCCCAACCTGTGCAGGTAAAGGTGTCAATGTTCTAAGGAGGCTGGAGGCTCAGAAGAATGGTTGCAGGAACTAGGTATGACTAGTTTGATGAAAAGAAGGATTGGGGGGACATGGTAGTAGTTTTCCAATATCTAAGGGACTACCACAAAGAGGAGAGGGTCAACCTATTCTCCAAAGCACCTGAAGGTAGAACAAGAAGATTGAATGTTCATTGAATGAAAACTAATCAAGGAGAGAACTAACCTAGAAATAAGGAGAAATTTCTTGACAGAGAGAACAGTTAATCAGTGGAACAGTTTGCCTCCAGAAGTTGTGGGTGCTTCATCACTGGAGATTTTTAAATAAATTGGACAACCATTTGTCTGAAATAGATAGGGTCTCCTATTGAGTATGGGGTTAGACTAGAAGACTTCCAAGGACCCTACCAATTCTTTTATTCCGTAATTTCCTGTATGATATTTGCAACCTGTTAGCAACATGTTTCTCAGTAATTTCTATCATGTATGGAACAAATTTTTGTTTCTATTTCCAAATTATATTAGCCGAAATTCTCAAATGAGATGTTGATTAGTCCATGCTCATTTTCTGTATATTATTTCCATCGGTTTTTCATGACATATTTAATACCTTTAGGAAGGATTTTAAAATATACTACAATCCGATTTATAATGGAAGAAAGTGATCACAGTCTGTGCAATATTATAAAATCTGATCTTAACCAAGCAGGTAATATGTAGAGTTTCAAATATTTTATTATTTATGGATGTTTTTATTAATTTGAATTGTTTTATATGTTAAGTATGCTAGGGCATGAGATTCCATGTATCTTAATTAGTTTTGCTCTTTTAGCGATTACAAATTAGTTTTATTATTACAAAAGATTGTCCTTTTGTAATTTTATTATATAAAGATTTGTAATTTTTAGTTGCCTTTTCCATTTTGATGTTTTAATTGTGTCTTAAACTGGTTCATACATATTGCACTGAAGGAACTTAGTAAGACATGGAAAGAATTACAGCAATACTCTGCATCATAATTTGGAAAAAGAAAATTTATTAAATAATGTAATGTAATTCTTTCCACAAGAATGACAGAAAACAAATAAACTTTATCCATCTTTTAAGGTGTTAATAAGGATATACCGGTGGTAGTTAGAACAATTAGTCCTGATTCATTATAATGCTTTGTTACCGTGTTTCCCCAAAAATAAGATCCTGTCTTATATTTTTTTGAACCCCAAAGTGCTTGGCCTTATTTTCAGGGAGGTCTTATTATTTTGGGGCACATGGAGCAAGACGGGGCTCTTCTTGCCTGATTTCCAGCTCTGTCTCCCTAACCCTAACCAGAGCAAATGGCAGGGATCGGCTGTGCATGTGTTTAAATATTTTCAGGGAGGGGAGCTTATTTTAGCGCAAGCGCTCAAAAGCCCAATTGAGCTTATTATCAGGGGATGTCTCATTTTCAGGGAAACAGGGTACATGTTGGGCATATGTTTAATAAATAGGTTTCCTTGGCTGTTTTTGAATGCCCTACTTTTAACTTCTGTAAGAATACATGTTATTGAAAGGGAACAAGATTAGGAACAAGGAAGGAGTAGATCAGATACTTGTGCCTCCTCTACTCATTTTTCTCATTTTAAAAAAAACTTTAGTTCAAAACAATGAAGCTGTTTTTAGTTAATTCTAGGGTGAGTTGCAAAAGTTTTCAGAATTTAGCCTGATGTAAAATGTAAACTGGCTAGGAAAACCATTTGGTCTCTTTCCATGATTACGGGGAGAATGCTTAAGAGACTAAGGAAGTGGTGATCCATGATAAATATTTTACCACCCAACAATGTTTAGCAGATGCCTATAGCTCAGTGGTGGCTAACCTTTTCCAGACCGAGTGCCCAAAGTGTGTGCACCTGAACCTTCAAAATGCAATGCGTGTGTGGCCCAATGCATGTGCATGCAGCCTCCTGCATGCGCCCTGCCCCCCATGCATATGCGCCCCCGACCTGAAAATCAGCTGGCCGGCAGAAGGCGCACATACATGCACAGAGTTGAACTGGGGTGATGGCACATGTGCCATCAGAGAGGGTGCTGCATGCCACCTCTGGCACGCATGCCATAGGTTCGCCATCACGGCTATAGCTGGTATTAACTACTGTACTACTGACAGATTAGAGACCCTGTCTCTCTATGCCTCCCAAGGTGAGGTCTTGGAGAGGTTGGCTTGGCAATCTGGCAATAGCAAGACTTTATTACAATGGAAGTTTGCTATTCATGCTACTGCTGATTAACAAGAGCAGTTGTGATAACATTCAGGTAATTCCACTGTACTTACAACTGCATATTGAAAGGATGGCACAAAAACCACAAGTCAAAAAGGCAACAAGTTTTTTCCCAAAAATGAGAATATAATTCTTACATTATTTAAATGATGTAAAAACTTATTAAAAGTGCTTTAACATATCACTATTCCAATGTATCCAGCACATAAATTAGAGGTGGGTGTATCATTTGAGGATCATGAAGAACTAAACTGCTTCTCAGAGAACGCTAATGGGTTCCAAAGGGGTTACAATTTCGTTGATTTTTTTTAGGTTTCGTCTTTCACTATCTAGAATAAAAGTATCCCTTGCTTTTAAGAGTAAGGAGAAATTTTCTGAGACCTCAAGTTGCAAATGGCATCGGCCCAGGGTACTTGCAGGACCACCTTCTGCCTTCATCCCTCTGCCCTATGCACTCACACAGGGCTGCCCTCCTCAAGGTGCCATCGGCCACAGAATGTCAGTCGGTTCTACCAAAGTTCACAGAATTCTAGTGCTGCTTTTTAGAATTAAATTTGTTCCACTCTGTTTTCTCTCTCTCTCTCTCTCTCTCTCTCTCTCTCTGTATGCATGTGTAGCCTATTTAGTAAATATAAGAAGAAAATAAACAGCTTGAAAAATGGACTGGGAAAACCCTGGCCTCCATCATTTTCAGTTGCTTTGTTCTCCACTCCTGTCTTCTTGCATTATTAACCATAACTAGCAATGTGGTAAACCTAGCTATAAAGTTATGGCCTCCTTAGAGTCAAATTCAACTCTTTGTGACTTGACAGACACATTCACATAGTTTTCTTGGCAAGCATATAAGCAAATGGATTGCCTCAGGGGTGAAATGCTACCGGTTTGGACCAGTTCAGCTGAACCGATAGCGATGGCGGTGCAAGGCTCCACCCACCCGCCCACTCCGCCCACCAGTCACCTGGTTTTAACCAGGAAGTAACCTGTTTTTTACCCTCTGCGCATGCACAGAAGGGTTTGTTCATGCACTTCCAAACCGGTAAGGAAGATAAGTAGATTTCACCCCTGGGTTGCCTTCTATAATATTTTTAAACTTATTAGTCTAGCCTAAAGTCTCAGATTTCCTGGTGGATGCCTAACTGACCCTACTTCCAGGAACCTCCAAGCTTAGATAAGGTCAACCAGGTGCTACCAATAAAGCTATCAATACTATGTTTAAAGCATTACATGAACGATAGGAGGAGAGAAAGGTAAAATACATGCAACTATAAATGTGTCATTTCCAGATTTCTTAAGCTAAGACTGCATTAATTTAAGTGGGTTCCTCTTGTCATTCATGCAAGCTATTTTTGTTGATCTCCTGAATATGCTAAAAGCTTTGAATCAGGAGAACTCCCACCCCCCAATTTATACATTTATTTTACAAATTTTTATTTTACAAATTATGATTAATTCTATTGATGATTCTGTAATATTCTATATTGATTGTAGATGATGAAGAAGGGAACGAAAAAGTTATACTGAAGGAGAAAAAGCAAAAAATTACATCTACAAGAAGATAACCACTTCCTTTTAAATATGCACAAACAGTGTACACTGGAAATGCTAAAGACTGCATTTCTCTTTATGATTATGCTGTAATAAATTGGATTGCTATGAAGAGATTTATAATGCAATTGCTTTAATCCAAACTATTTCACCCACTTATAAAAATTGGTATAATATATACAAAGGACTGTAATGAACGGATTTTTGAAAGCAACACAGAGCCCTATCAGTAGCAACAATTACGATTGTATTAATCCTGTATGCACTGAAACTTGCTTGCATACTACATCCATTTATTGTGAGACACCTGGTGATGTTTCTAAAGCATTTAACTATGTAAATCTAGTTGAAGAAATTACGTTTTGTTAGCTTTTATTTCTAAGAAGTAAGGAGTATTGTATATAATATAGCTGAGTGATGGGCTTCTCTCTTTTTTTTCTATAGTTGAGGTATGATATAACATTTATATTCTCCCTTTTTTTCCATCATGAACCTAAAGCAGGTCTACTGGCGATTCTCAGAGGGTTTCAAATCCAAGTAACTAACTAGAATCAGACTAGCATAGTTTCAGCAAAATGATGGTTCATGTGCCCTTGGACCAGACACAAGAGCTCAAGTACTGACAAATTAATAGGCTGCATATAAAGGATATCAGCTCGGCTCATTAATTAAAAATTCACAGATGATAAATTATCTTAAATGTAGCATAGTAAAGAGATGAAATATTACATGCAAGCAACACTGAGACAATTACTTAGTAAAAGCATTTCCAGTCAATTATAACAGCCACATGATTTTAAACCAAATTTTTAATTAATTAAAGTTTCTACCAAAAAGCTACCTGGAGACCTTTTAGGATATTAATGAAAATAACTACCTAATCAGGGAAAAAAATCATTTCTTTCCCAAATGACTATAAAAAGTTTGATGAAAGGATATGTATTGTTTTTAGACAATACAAACTGGATTCCTTCAAGTAAATATTTCAGGACTAGAAATTGAGGTTTTAATTAATAGTTTCATGTTTTAATCTAAGCAGTTTTAACAAGCTTAAAGATGCATCCCATTGGTTCCTTTAACCAATTTATTTTAGATTTTTATTTTAGATTTTTTATGAGTTGTTTGAATTATTTTTTGAGAGATACACAAATTAGGGTGACAAACATATTGAATACTACTTCCTCCTCCTGTTTTCCTCAACCTATGAGATAGGCTGGGCTGAAAGAGAGTGGCTGGCCCAAAGTGACCAAGCCAGATTTTTTTGTGCCTAAGGTGGGATTAGAATTTATACTCTCCTGATTTCTAGGCCAGTACCTTAACCACTACATCAAGGTACATTATTATTATTATTATTATTATTATTATTATTATTATTATTTATTCTACATTAAGTATATATTAATACACTACATTAAGGGGCGTGCTTAAGCACACCAGCGTGCCTACCATCCCTGTCCTAATGTTTCCTTTTATTCGAACCCATTTCATGTATTCATAACTATGTTTACACTTGTATGCATTATCAAATACATGATTGATTAAATACATAAATAAATAAAATAAATAAAATTATTCCCCTGCTTTCTTACTGTGCTGTTTGTCAGTGTTTCAAGACCTCCCTTTGTATATATTGGATAACAAATGTTTTGCCATATAGGCAGTCCTCCACTTAAGGAATATGGTTGCAAGTCATTGCAGTGACAAGTCGACGCATTATGTTATTGGACCCGATTTTTTGACATTCGTTTGCAATTTGTTGATAACTGAACACTGCAGTAGTTAAGTGAATCAGATTTCCCCAATGGCCATTTTTGAAAGAAACCAGAAATAAATGCTGGAGACCAACAAAAAATGTCACAAATCACAAGTGCGTGGCTGTGGGATTCTGCAAATGGCTATAAAAGCAAGGATCCCATATGCAATAATGTGGCTACAAGGGACAGGGTGCGACTGTCATAACTTTGAAAACAAATCATAAGTAGGTTTGGCATGTGTGTGTGTGCGTGTGTGTGTGTGTGTGTCTGTTGTAAATTCAAAAGGTCATTAAGCAACTGGACATAAGTCAAGGACTACCTGTACTTTGCACCAAAAATTATAGTAAATAAAGATAAGCAAGTATTATTCTCAATGGAGCAATCTTTCTTATATGTGGGTTTAACGTGTACAAAATGCAAGCAAAAAAAGATGACATAAATTGAATATAGGCTTCTCCGCTTCCTGTGGCAGTTGTAAACTTTTGAAATTAATATCTATACTCAATCTGTGAAATTGGGATCTAGCAGTCATTCCATTGGTCGCTAGATCATCTGTGATATTTGCCTGTACAATCTGAAGGAATGAGAGACAATCTATCCCTGGAGGCTGCTGGATATGGATGAATTTATTTTTCTGTTCTGCAAAGTTCTTGAACAAAACAATGTAAAACCTTGTCCTCTCAGTTTTAGAAATGTTGTGAATAAGATCACTTGAATGCATATCAGTGTTTCAACATATTTATAGGCAGAGATACTGTGCATGAAGATAACTGTGGTGTTGAGCTATTTTAGCGACAAGTTATATCTTTCAGCTCTTGCATCCTGAGGAAATGGATAAACCATTTGGAGAACTTACTACTTGCTCTCTCTTATGAGTATCTGTCAGGGTTGAAATGTGCATGTGGACCTCAGCTGTATCTACTGCAGCTTTGAGTTAAAAAAAAACACTGAAAAAAGCTTTTGTTGAAGTTTACATCCTATTGTTTCAGAAGACTGATGTTAAATATCAAATGTATAATAACTGAAATGTATGGTTGTCCTTTCAACTTCTGGCAATATCAGATCTGGTAATCAGATCTATTCCAACAATTCCAAACCTGGTTATCGGTTGAAAAGACATTTGGTTGCCTCAATAAAGAGTGCACTCAATAAAGACTGCAAACTATGCTATATGAAATTAAGTGGGGAAAATTATTCAGAGATTTTGGATTAAATGTCATCTGTAAATAGATGAGGCTTAGGCCCAAGCATCTTCTTGTACTAGGAAGGTAATGAAATCAGTGGTGAAATCCATTTTTTTTTACTACTGGTTCTGTGGGCGTGGCTTGGTGGGCATGGCAGGGGAAGGATACTGCAAAATCCCCAGTCCCTCCCCATCCTGGGAGAAGGATATTGCAAAATCTCCATTCCCATCCTACTCTTGGGCCAGACAGAGGTGGTATTTGCCAGTTCTCTGAACTACTTAAAATTTTAACTACTTAAAATTTCCACTACTGGTTCTCCAGAATCTGTTAGAACCTGCTGGATTTCACCCCTGAATTAAATTCTTGAGTCTACCTACAAACATTTTTTTTTTTGTGCAATAACTAAGGACAGGAAAATGGATTTACCAGATTCATATTTTTACTTCCACATCTTCTAAAGGATCAAATACAGATCTTGGGAACAAAAAAAAAAAATCAAGAAACTCTTGCTCTTAGGAGTACTTTTTACTAGCTTAGGCCAATATGCCGGTTGCAATCCTATGCAGAAAGAATACAACTCGCTGCAGTTTTCCAGGTTAGTTTGCTGTGACATGAAAAATGTCCTGTGTCAGCATGCAAAGAGTTAACATTTCTTAACTATTTCTTTTTTAAAAAAAGAGGCAGCAACCAGGCATCTGATTAAAATTAGGGCAAGATTTGAAGTGTTCTGTGTATTAGTTTTAAAATTCTACACTGGAATTGTCAGACTCCTCAAAGGATGCACTTGGACTTTCCATCCTATTCAATTTTTCCTTGCTAGAAGAATAATAGATTAATATCATCTATACAGAATAAGTACACTTGTATTAAAAAAAATTAGGTAAAAATCTAGAAAACAGGAACAAATCTTCCATCCCAAAGAGAGCAATCATCCTGTTTCTAGTGCATCTAAAGAATCTTGCTGGGAGCAGGAGCACATTCTCTGGCATTTATTTTCCCACTTAAATTACAGTGATGGTGTAGCCTCATCTCATTAGAGATCATTGTCCCCAGTAGACAGTTGTGTTTATGGGGGATTCTTGCTGTTCCACACCTGCTGCTCAGGTTGCTATGTGATAAAGACTGCCTACAAACAGCAGTCTTGAGCTTGCTGGACTGCAACTGATGAGCCCAGGCTAATTCAGGGGTGATTATGTAGTTTACTGGACCACTAAACCTCTTTAAGCTTGTAATTACTGCCTATTTGAGTAAAGAACATTCAAAAGCAATTCAGTGCATCATGCCTGCCACAGCTGGAAGCAGGCTGCCAGCAGTCTGCAGGGACATTAAAATCTACAGGGACAAAGATTCAAGCACAGCTAGTAGGCACTAACAGCAGCCAAATGTACGCACATTCCTCCTCACCTTTTCTGACCAGCCATGCCATTAAAAGTGCAGTAAAAACTATAGATAAGCAATAAAGATGAAAAATAATGTTGGATAATGGAAATATTATACTGTAATGATTCCCCTCACTTTAAAAAAAAAATAATATGCTGGAAGAAAATGTAATACCATTATTTTCTGGCCAAGGTGATTTTTATTTTTGTTTTTTGAAATATCCTTTAGTAAAAACATCCCTGGACTCAAGGGTCAGAAGTATCTTACATTCAAGAGCATTTTTCGCAAAGAGGGCATCCTGTTTTTATTGCAAGGTGAATGCAGTATAGACTTCTGCTTCATGATTTATCAAGACAAATAATATCAAATGGACATTATGCTTGTGGAATTCATTTTCATATCATCGGCTGCACAAAGGCTCCTGATGTTTATTCACAGTGTATTCAGCGGTTCACACTGAAGGCTGCTTTTCATATGAGATTTAGTAATCAACTTTGCCTTAGATTGGTAGTGCCTACGATAAACATGTAAGTGTGAAGGGCATCATAACCACACATCTGGGATTTCTGACTGCTCACATTGTGTGTTTAGGGACATATATTCACTTTTAATAGCTGTCAAACGTTCACTGCAGAAAATATTTGTATAATCCTAACTGTAATAAATTTTATTGCGGCAAAATGAAGAAAAGAATCCTAGCCCTTTTAAAGAATATGGAAAATCAAAGGAAGCATTAATAAAAATTATGTTCTACATGACCATTTGGAGAACATGCCAGTATTATTGGAAAACAGAGAACATCAGAGATTGTAGAGATGTAAATAATCCCTGCCACACATTAATAGCTTTATTTGATCAGTTCCAAGATTCAGGATGTGGTTTTGAGTCCTTTCACTATGAAATGGCATTATGTATGCACAAAATGGAAGGCTTATATAAAACTCCAAGCATTGTAGAAGTGCAGATCTGTAAAAACAGATCTCTTAAGTGGGAGAATCCCCAACAGCAAAACAATAAGGGCCGAACATGCTCTCTATGGCCACGGGACACAGATCACTAAGAAGCAATGGAAGACAGGGAGGCAAGCGGAAATAATGGAGAATTCTGTAGAAAGGCATGGCTGAACAAACACAAGCACTCAACTCGTTCACATTTTCTTACAGAACCTACCGATCTATTCTGATCGTTCTGGTCTATTTTGATCTAAAAATTATATTGGCTTGAATAACGCCTATGTAATTTTGAGACAATTATTGTGAGAAGTTCAAAGGCTATTTTGCTCTAAAACCTGTCAATAGTTTTCTGCATGGTATGGAGAAAAACCAAGACTAGGCTAAGGCAATTTCACAACAATATTTAAGAGAGTCATCCTGTCAAGTGTTGTCATTTTGAGTACGATGTAAGTATCCAGTGGAAGAGCAGGTAATGGTTAGGCAATTTATAAAAAAAAAATGTTATCGAACGATTCACCAACCAACCAAGGGGCTGAGCATAGACTAGGTTAATAAGATAGAATCACAGTGTACCATATAGTTTCTGAGTGTTGCTTCAAACCAATGTTATTTTAGGTGGACAAAATAATCATGGACACCTGAAAGTAAGCTTTTCTGCAGGACTTTTGAGAGATCAGGCAGAGAGAGAATCAACACACTTTTATAAACTATGAAAAGGTACAAGAAAATAACAGGCTGCATCCAATTTTATTTTAGTAAAAGGAGTGTTCTTACAATGGAGTTTTTCGATCTTTCCTCTTAATTTAGCCAACAGAAATCCTCTCTTAAGAGTTCAAAGTAATTGTTGGAATTCTGTAAAACTCCTTGCATGAATTCAAGCTCCTTCCTACAGCACTTCTATAAGGCACTTTGAATCATGTTTCTTTAAATTATTTTGAACTTGAGGGATAATGTAGGATCACAACTGAAAGTATTAGAGAATAACACAATGAAAGTAAAGTAGATCATTACAAAATGTTACATGGTCCTTTTTCCTTTTAAAAAAAAAAGCTTACTCATTGATTCTGCAGGAATAAACCTTTATCATTCCACTAGTGTATGGATTAAATACAAAACTATCTTTTTGTAAATACAAAGGCAATATTTTGAAATGTATCATTTGCTTGTGTATGATCCAAGAAAGTTTTCCATATTATAAGATTCACTCATACCAGCTTGGTGTATCAGATGCCCAGATGCACTAAGGTTTTTTAGGTAACCTCCAAATGAGTTGATGCACCCCTTTCATAATCCCTAACCAGAAGGACTATGGTGGCCAGGATGATGGGAATTGTAATCTAACACACTTGGAGGATACCAGATTGGGGAAGGCTGATGATAGTTTCCCAAAGAGGAATTAGTATATGTATCAATTAACCAATGGAATGTTTTTTTTTTAAAGTACATTGTTTCTGCAAATTATATTTTTCCTGGTGTAGGAAAAAAGTTTCAGTAAAATTCTACTGGGCATATTACGCTGATGTGTTGAATGGGAGGTAATGCTGACAAGTGAAAACAACTTGGAAACAATATTCTTCTTTACAAATGAATTTGTTGCAGCAAAAATAAATGCTTACACACGTCCTATATTACTGTGACAAAAAGATAAATTCTTATGAGGGATCCCCAAATTTATAGACCGTATCTTCTAAAGTATGAAAATGCAATTAGGATAATGTAATATTCAGTAGCATTATAAAGATGAGCTACAAGACCCACAAGATTCCATCCAAAATCCAAGCTATCTGACTTTTTAGCGAGACTGTCTTATTTATTATTAAATTCATATGCCACCCATCTCATTCTGGAAAACAATTCTGAACTCTGACTCATGAAATGTCGAAGTTTGGCTTTCAAAGTTGTGCAGTTTGGGAGCTCTTCTGATTTTTTTTAAAAGTATGTGTTGGCACACCTAGGACTGAATTATATGACATTTGCAGGCATGGTTGCCCCTTCCACTATATATGGATAAATCTTTTAATTTGGAGATGGTCTGTATAAGCTTCTAGTACAGATGTCACTCATTTGACCCCCTCTGGGCTTTTCCTCATCCTCACGTTTCACATAATAAATAGCAATTTTGGCAGACACAGTACTGCATCTACTTTTGTGTGGCATTCAGAAGTGCTGACTCACACGTAAGTCCTCATTCATCTCAAGTAACTTTGAAGGGATCTATTGTTCCTTGTGGAACCACAGAATCGGTCTGACAAAATTCAGTTTGGAACTAAGTCAGATCTATACTACTTTTCATGTAGAAGAGAGAATGTATCTTTTCAAAAAATTAGAACATTTTTGTGCAATGCAAGAAGTTACCATCCACAGGTGTATCATCCCTCTCAGATATTATATATATCTGAGTCCAGTTCCAGTTGGCATTGATTGTGGAGTGAGGTTACTCTCTCCCTCTCTCCTCTGTGGAGTGCCACAATTGCTCTCCCCTCCAATTCAACAATTCCAAAAAATTCCTGGTGAGGTTATTTACTGTTTGGAGTTCGGCATCATCAGTATACCAATTATATCTTTTGAGCCAAGGTCAGCAAAAGGAAGCTATTAGGAGGTGTGTCCTGGAAGTGTGTGGGTGGGTAAGTGTGATGAGGAACTATCTCCAACTCAATGCTACCAAGTGGCTATGGGTATTGGGGCCACATGATTCCTGGGATATTCTGCCTTTGGCCTTGGATAGGATTGCACTCCCCATTCAAGAATGGTGCACAATTTTCATGGACCTATAGCTCCTGTTTCATGAGCAGGTGGCAGCTGTAATCTGGAAGGATTTTACACAGCTATATCTGGTACACCAATTAACCAGTTACTGGATTTCGAAGCCTTTAAGTCACTCATATCTCAAATATTGCAATATGCTTCATATAGGAATGCCTTTGAAGACCATCTGGAAGCTTTAACTAGTCCAGAAGAAGCAGTGAGGGCAGTTTGGTAATGTCTGGGTGTGCCCATGTGACACCTGTGTTCTATGAGCTGCACTGGCACCTAGATTTATTCCATGTGTGATTCAAGGTTATGGAATTAATACTATGGACATGGGAATAAAATTATGGGATTTAAAGAATAAGATGAGTAGAATTGCAGGAAATGGATTTTCCCCATCAATAGTAGCAATATGACAGTGATTAAATAGAGATAACCTCTCAGGTACCATATTCATGCTGAAGCAGACATAGTACTGTGACCGCAGCTAATGACTAGTTCCTGATTAGTTCTTTTCCTCCTTATAAAGATCTTTTCCTTTAAGTCAGTGGCCCCAAACTTTCTGGCTCCACAGAGTGGCAGTGGTGGCAGGGAGGGGATGGATTTGTGCTTGCAAACAGGGATTTGCCCGCTGACCAGCTGATTGTGCAGCCCTGTTCCCAATGGGCTACAGACCAGTACCAGTCCACAGAGTGTGGATTGGGGACCCCTGCTTTACGGTACATACAAATAACATAACGTCTGACATCTCCAAGTTGCCCTGCTTATCAACTTCCAGACTTGTACTCCATCTGTACATTTTATTTTATTTTTAAAATGAAAGAGGCTAATACAGGGACATGAAGATAGGCTAAAGGCATTTGGGATGTTTAGTCTACAGAAAAGAAGCCAGAGGAAGATGGTCTAAAACTATTTTCCATGGTCACAGAAGTAGCACTGGAAATAATGATTAGACATATCCATTACTTTATTACTTATTACCAACAATTATCTGAATTTTAAGTATGAGGACAAGCTTCCTAATGGTAAGATTTGTACAACAGTGGAAGACTGAAACAGCCTCCTTACAAAAGCTGTGAGTTCTCCATTTCTGGGGTTTTTAAAGAAGAGGCTCAACAGATACTTGTTTCATTGGTTTTTCTGCACATAATAGAGGAGTAGACCAGATGATCCTTGTAGTTATTTCCACTTCTATGATTCTATAGTTAGGAAGAAAATAAAAGTGGCATGTGCCAAAGCCAAATGACAGTTTCTAACATAATGTTTATTTTCAAAAATGTCCTTATTTTCCTTTTATGGAAAATAAATACATGAAATAAAAGTATTATATAACTGCAGTCCAGCATTTTGTCTGGAAGTATGTCCATCTACCCAAAAAAAGCAACTGGGAGGTGAGGAGGGAAGTACAGAAAGACTGTAGACCTGGAGAGTGTGGCAGGAACAGCTTCCTCTCTATGCTTCCTAGTAAATGAATAGGTTTTTTTTCACTGGCCATAGGCATCAGGGCAGCCGTTTTATGAATAGGCTAACTCTACCATGGCAACCATTTTGTTAGAGTATCAATGGCATACACTCAAAATTCCAAATGTGCTGACCAGCCCCCCCAATGCCTACTTCTGCTCTATACTTTCTTTGCTGCAGTGTGTCTTTGTTTAAGGAAACAAATGGTTACTCCATTCCTACAGATTAATCTGTGCGCATTTATTCATGCTGACAATGAACTTCAAAGCGGACAACAAAATGTTTTTCTTTCTCTAACTCCCTATCTCTTTAGGATTATTTTCTTAGGAAGAATGATCCAATTTTTTTTTAAAAAAGTGTTGCTTTTTAGTGTATGAAACTGTTAGCTGCGTGCAGTTTTATATATAAAATTAAAATCAATGAGAGACATATTCACACACCTTTGAGTGTATATATATATTTATTTAAACCTATGTATATTAGGTGTAATAGTTGTGTTTGCTGTGATGTTACATACTATTTATCAGGATTATATAACCCACTTCCTTCCAAGGGTTAAACACTCCTTTTAGATGTCTTTACAAAGTTCACTTTCAAAAAGTGGGTAGAACCCCAATAAAAAAAGAAATGTTGGTGCCAAAATAATAATTAAGTGTAATTTATGCTTATTATTTTAAATGGACTAAATATTGGGGCTATCTGATATTTTCCCCATAACATCAAAAATTGCAATTCAGCAAAACAGCATCTGGCTAGACTCTGGAGGCTTCAGGTTATGCATTCCTCTTTATACTGATCATTACACAGTTAAATTTAGTTCCTCCTATTAATACAAGTTGGAGTAAGTTTATAGAATTACACTTGCCTCCTCTGTACCCTCATTTCAGTTTTTTCACCTGCAATAAATAAGTTATATATTTGTGTATAAGTATATACAGTACATGACCTCAAATAAATATTCCCCTTATATTAAGAACTGATACACTTCTCCTGAAAAGTACATTTCAGGATGTAGATGCATACAATGACACCCATTTTAATTATTTTTCAGAATGGAAAATCATGGAGAAAAAGTACAGAAGACAACCTATTTCTTAAAAGACAACTTCATCCATTAACCTGTGTACTGTTAAGTTGCCAAAATTAGACCACAGATGCTGTTCTTTGACCCCAACTGGCAAGAGATCATTAGAAAAGGAAGGGATGTTCTTCTTTTCTATCCAGAGTCACATTTATTAAGATAGATGGCTATATAACATGGCTACATAAGATGGATAGATAGATAGATAGATAGATAGACAGATAGATGAATAGATAGACAGATAGATGAATAGATAGATATAGATTCTCAACATGACATTATTTCTCAAGCCAAGTTGCTATGGAGAAGGAAGAGGTACTTTGTCCTATGCAGATATCAGGGGATGTGCATTCAAGTACCAAGACTGCTCAAAATCAACATATTGAAAATATGCAGAAGAAGCTAACGCTCAGGACCTGGGGAAAACAGAAGCTTCTGACTCCTGTTCTAGTTGCTTTTCCTCTTACTTTTCTCCTTTTATTTGAATTTTTTAAATGGATTGACCCATGAATAATATCACAGTAGTGCTGTGCAATGCTTCAGCTTCAATCTTCCACATCCATTGAAAGAATGAATACAGCTGCTGCTAGCAACACTTTAAAGCTGCCATAGGATCCCATGAAATAATGCAACGGCTTTAAGCTCACATAGAGAATTGCTCTATTTGCACCCCAGCAAAGATTTATGCACCTTTGGAGACAGTGTCTAAAGCTTTATACACACACACACACTCACACACACAAAAAACACACACACGATAGGTAATAAAAATTTGGGGAAAAGATTAATTTTTTAGTTTATAAATATGGAGAACTATTGGGGATAAGACCTTATTTTCCATATGCTAAAGTATATGAAGGGGGAAATGTTATCCCTGTATTTTCCAAAATCCAGCCTACAAAATCTAATTTACTACTTGATAAGAGTGGCATCAGTATTGGCTTTCTCTGTTGACTTATTGAATATCTCCACCGAACTGAAGTGGCATGAGATAATAGAGTAAAGGTTGCATTAAAGTGCAAGAAAATTTATTCTTAGCTCTGTGGGTATTTTCCTATGTACATGATAGATATAACCCTAAATCTACAATCCTCAACCTTCTAACAAGACAGTAAATCCCAAATAAATATGTTAATCTCTGTTGTGTGAGAGTCTAATTTCTAAATAAATTCAAAAAGTTCTGTTGATGTCAATGGGCATTCCTTTAGCAGGCAGGGCATTTGGAATGAGAGTGTAGCTATGCAAAAGGCTTAACCTAAATAGGATTTCCAGGATACCAGCTCCTTTAGGAGCTACTCATCTCTTGTTGAAGGCAATGAAAACAAACATCCTCTGTGAAGTTCAAAAGACCAGACCCCTCTGCTTCAGTCTCTTGGAATGCTACACTGGAACTATTCATAGCATGCTGCTCTCAGCTACTTGGCTTGGGCTGATCATATCTCAACCAACAAACATACACATATATGTTTATGCCTATCAAACAGCCCTGTGGAAGCTGGTACTCAACAGGAAACCACGAGGTATGTGAGGTATAAAGTGAAACAGAATCATTTCTAGGGCCTGATCTAAGTAATTCACTGATAATCATCTCATTTGGAGTTGTTGTTTTTTCCCTCTCTTAAAGACAAAAGAAACCTCACGCATACACGGGCATTCATTTTAACCATTTGGAAGGTAAGTGGAGAATCTGCAAGAAAAATGACAAAAATTATATCCTCTTCCCCAAATGCCTCCCAGTAAAGGAACAAAGGCTTATAATCCTCTGCAAGTACTACTTCATCAAAAGAGGAAAAAAGTCAAATCAATGGATTTTGAAGGAAAAGCATTTAGATTTAATGTAGCTTTCAGCACATTTATGTTGTGATGGCCATTAAAAATGCATCAAGGTAAAAAACACATGATCACTTAATCTGTTTGGTAAATGCTAGGCGAAAGAAGGCCCTGTTTTTATAGATAGCATTTCATTTTTCTTTTTACAAAAAGATAAATATAAAGTTATAGTCCAAAGGGTCTCTGAGAAGAAGTCCTAAAGAGAAAGACAATAATTAAATCTTGTTTCTCACATTAATGAGAAAAAAAAATTGAAATGCTATTGTTTTGATGATGTGATAAAGAAGTTGATCATTGTGTGCAGACATGTGTTCTGTCTCTCTTTTCACTGCAACTTTCTCCTTTAATAATAAAGGAGAAACAAGAGCATGACTGCAGCATTACTGGGATAATTTTTTCCCCCTTTTTAAATCTATGACGTTAACCAAAATGTGATAATGGATGTTCTCAAGGGTCCCATTTATAAACAATTTTATATCGGGCAAAATGCAAACTTATACCTCTGCAATTACCAATGTCCTGTTTATCCCTGTTTTAAGAATGTAATATTGAGAATTGCCAGAGGCTTTGGTAATTGCCCCCAATCTGCTTCTCATTTTTCTGAAGTATACACCTATATAGCAAACATAAGGGTGGAAACCTGATGAAATCACCTAGCTTTTTTTTTTTTACTATATTTTATGCATCATGCAAAAAAAAAAAAAATGCTGTTAGTTCAATTTTTCAAGGCTATGAAAAATATCTAGAGTTATGCTGTGAACTATGAAGTAGCCCCAGACAGCTAA
>JANHFM010001550.1:14995-33392 GCA_032468115.1 Grayia smithii | reverse complement strand
CTCCATAGATATTCTTCAAACATCATCAATGCTAGTAGAGAGTATTAGACTAGCACTGATGATGTTACCTAGTTTGGGTAATGAAACGTCTGCAAAAAAACCCAACCAAGCTCAAAGAGTACCAAGGAACCCCTCATTTCAACCCTGAGCTGCAAATATTCTCCTTTTAATGGTACAACATAACAATAGTTGCTCCATTAGGTATTACAAGAAAAACAGACTACAATACCAATAAAGAATACAGACAATAAATCTGTTTGCAAATAACATATTTTTTTCAAAATTGTAACAGCATAAAACTTATTTACAATATTAATTGAATAAATTTCATAGTAGTAAGATCTGAAACCGTCTTTTCTAAGCAATACTGAAGCAAAAATTCTTGCACAAAACTACTGGACTTTTTTCCCCCAGGTGGATTTAAAGAGTCAGGAATATGACAAGGGGTTGGTCCCATTTAAAGAAATATGACCCAATTCCTCAAAGATAAAACTACCTTTGTTATTGCTAGCAGAATAGCCATAATAATAAATGTCTACCCCTAATTATTTTTTTCCAGTTTGAAATAATTCTAGATCTCTTATCAATTATTTGGCTTCATTCATGGCAGAAAAATATGTATGTTTATATAGTATCAAGCAAACCAAAAATACAAGGAAAAGTATAATGGAAGTTTAGGTACCAAATCTGAAAAAAATATTTTTCCACCTTCTAGTTAAAACAATATGATAGAATTATTTGGAATTCAAAAGTTGTCCAATAGCTAAAAGTTTAGACTCTCATGGATTTTCTTTTCTTTTTGCTTTTTTTTCTTTTCCCATTGATTCCTGACAACCACATGGATAAATTTATGTAGTTTTCAACTAGCATTTCTGGCAGTGATTTGTTATTGCCTCCTTTCTAGTACTACAGGGAAGTGACTGGCCTCCAAGGTCACTTAACTGCTTTTGTATCTAAGGCAGGATCAGAACTTAAGATTTCCCTGCTCTTAGTCCATCAGACAAAACTGGCTCTCTTCATTCCATTAGGTAATACAATTCCTCCTCGATATTAAAAGAAATAATTCTTACTCTTACAAATCCATACTAAAAGTTGGAAAAATGTTTTGGTCCCTAATTTTTCTCCTTTTCTCTCCTTTTCCATTTGTCCATCACCCCTTGCTTGATATGACTAATTAAAAGAATGAAAAGATAGAGAACTTTTAGGATTAAAAATTTGATTATTAATTGTAACCCTATCTTTGCTGACTATTTTTTTGCAAAAGAATTGATCCACAAGTACTTCCTTGAATTCAAATAAAGAAAGTTTTTTTAAAAAAATTCTTGTGTCAGGATATTGTAAAATACAGGGTCTTCATTAATGGGGAGGCATATAATCCTAAGTAAGTGAGCAAGATAATAAATATCTTTTAAATCAATGTGACTTTATGAAAACAATGTTTAAAGAATGGCAATCTATACATTTATTTAAATCGAAGGTAATTCTCCAGTATTAAATAAAACTCAAATGAGGCAGATTCTTTAAAACCTTAAAATCCATGGCAAGGGAACTTAAGGCTTTTAACTTAATAAATTCATTTAACACTGTTTGTTATGTGAATTCCACTTGTATCTATTTCAGCAATTTATTGATAATTGCAATATATTCTATTAATAGGTGGTAGCTCAGCCTTAAAAATTATATTGTATTTGTCAAAAGTTTCTAGATTACATTGCAATATTTGTTACCGTGCATATCTCTAATGAAAATGCTCATCATATGACTCATTCTGGATGAACATTTTTTTTACAAATTGGATAAATTACAGAAGTCTTTTATACTTAATGTTAGTTTATTTCTATTTTCTCCAAATTATATAAAATGGGGATTAATTTTAAAAAAGCAAAGAGTTTTGAAAGATTAAATGTTTTATCTAGATTTAAATTCATTTTTATTTATATCAACCAAATATTTCTTAATAGATTATCTCCAACTACATATCATTTTTATTAGAAATAATAAATGTTTACATTTTAAAATAAATATATTTATCTATACTACAAATTACACTGTACATTTATTTTGTTGTTTGTGTTTTCTGAAGACAATTTTCATTGCTTTTTTCCTTTTTTTCCCTAGTATTTTGCTCATCCTTATGTACTTAAATACTTTTAAAGAAATATTTGATACCCCCTTTTCTTCTCCTAGTGCATTAAGACTACTGGAATTCCTGCATAGCAGTACTTCCCTGAATGGCATTGTCTTAATGCAATGGGCTTTATCACCATCAATCTTTTAGCAAATTCATTAACAGTATCAAAAGAAGGATTATTGATTAAAAACACTGAATTCTCAGATTCTAGCCAGAATAGAATTACACTAAGGATGTAATCTACTTTTTAAAGGAAAGGCAGTACACTTATTTCAATGGGCAGAACAAACATAATAAAAAAACCAACAAAAATGAAATAGAAGTAACCAAAATAAATGCATTTGTATTTAATGATTAGTTCTAAATTTTTAATGTATTAATATAAAGTAGAAAACATTATGTTGAAACACACAGGCTAGATAATTAGTCGATCTAGCCAAGTATTACCAGCTGTGAAGGACAATAGTATATGCCCTAAGGCAGCAATCTCTTATTCAGTTTTCTTTGAGGTAGAATGTGGGACTGTCTACATGCAGCATATATTTTATACTCCTGAGCTATGGCCAGGTATGCTGTGTGCATATGAGATTAAGAAAGAGGGAGAGAGATGTAGAAGGAACAAGATACTGTACAAAATCCCACAATGTGTATGTTTGATGTTATATAAGGTGTCTGAAACTACATTGCTAAAAATGACTTCAAAAATTAGTTGCATACTATATGAAATAAAATAGCCAACATTTCCTTTGTACTTTTACTTTTTGTTTGCTTGTTTGTGTGAATCACAGTCTAAAAGATGGTCTTACATATTATGAATTAATTTTATGAAAACTTACAAAAGTTTCCTAATTTTATTTTAATAATTCCATTGACCAATCATTAATATTACTGCCATGGTAATTACTAGGTAACTGGGATATTAGTATTATAATGGGTATTAGTATTATAATTTTATAAGCAGTCCTTTGAGATAATGGTAAAATTAAGAAATGTTAGTGCTCAATCAGGATGCAAAGTATTTCAGTGTTAATTATTCCCAGCTCTTCCATACCGTTTTAATTTGCAAATTACTGTATGTACTCTAAGCTTTATATTTCATATTTACAATATACCTATGCGAATAATTTGGTGTCTAATGAATTAAATCTGAACAAAACTGAGTATTATTATTTTTAACAATAAAAAATGGAAATTATTCATTTGTGTATATATTTCCAGGAATTCAAGGCAGGTATCCAGTATTCCTTATCCAATATACCCAGTTATAAAGTTTTAGCTAATGTGGACTAGCTTCTCATAGGACAGTTATTTCTTTAAAAAGAAAAGGTTGCTTTTTTTTTAAAAAAAATGTTCATTTGGCACCAGTGCAGATTCTTCAACTTATGAAGTATATACAATGTAATTGATAACATAGTTATAAAAGTTCATCCTATAATGAAACATATAAATGTAACATGGACTATATGTATAAATATCATGTCAATTGCAGCAATTACATTAATCCTATTTATCTTAAGACATAAGCATTAAATATCGTTTCAGCCTTTAACACAAAAACTTGGATTTCACTTCCTTAACTCAATATCCAAGACCAGTGTAAAGGAAACCAAAGGCCAGTTCACATAAAACCCAAAAATCCACAGTGGTCTGAACAAATCTGCAGACTCACTTCAAAACCATTGCTTCTCTGTTTCATTAAAAATCAATCTCCAACCTAGGTCTTCACTTATTTGGTAATCTTTCAAAAGTTAACCATTTGGCATATTCAACATTATTTTTTGTTTCAAATGCGAAGAGATAGTGCAAAACTGCTTCTACACATCCTCATACCGTTCAAATTTGTTCAGCTATAAGTTTATTGTACTAGGAACAATAATTTTGTAATCTTTTTACATTTTCTCTGACAGTACTAAGAAGAAAAGAAAGTAACGGGGAAAAACCACTGGCTTGAATTTATAAGAAAAAAGACAGGAAGAAGATCTCTAACCAGGAGGTCCTCCTTGTACTACATATAAGGTCCTGAATTTATTTGGATCAATTCTAGATATGATTATTTAGCCTTACTCATTTGTGAAATGGATGTTTCAGCCTCCATATACTGTGACCCTTCTCTCCAGGCACAGCAATTCAGCATGTTTAGGTCCACTTTGTATTCCATGTAACTATATTGCCAGCAGTAGTGTGCACGGTGGTCTCACACAGGGCAAGTGATGTCCTAGCAGAGCCTGTGTGAAGTCTACTTTATAATACCCAAGAGAGGAAATATCCCTTTAGCTCTCAATTAGTGCTGACAAATCCATGTCTTTATGCACTCAGCTATATATGTTATGGCCTTTGAGATGCTTGATTCCTTTCCTATATAAACTGTGCCCAGTGGGTGTGAAGGTTACAAGAAGGTTACAAGTTTCACTATTAGCCACTAATATTGTACTGGGCATAGACTATCTATTTCTGGATTTTAAAAAATGGATGTTCTGCTTCAATCCTCTCTTTTATCGTTAAGTTTATATTACAATATTGAGGGTGTTTCTCAAATGCAATCATGAGTACTAAAAATCTCTTTTTAAAACATAAATAATAATAAAGTCTTAAACCAAGATTTTGTAAATTTCTAGAAACTATAATGGACCTCCAAGAAAATCATATTGTTTTAGACATTTTTTCTATTTAATTAGTCGAATAAAAGTTATATGTAAAATTATGCAGAACGATCACACACTCACAATAACAATAAACATATTGACTCTTACCAGATTCAAATTAAGGAATGGAATAATGGGGAAGAATGTCAGTCTTATAATGAATGTGTGGTATAATGCACCACATTCAAATACCTCAGTCAAAATACTTTTAAAATTTTTGAACTGGCTAAAATTGTTTATAGTTGCAGCAACTAAAATTCACATTCACATATATTTACATGCAAACCATGACCAGGATTATAAATACAACAACATAATCCTGAATTCTCCGTCCAATAGCTCTGATTGGCACTCAGGGTTTCAAACAGCACTACCACTTCCCATTCCCTGTTACTACATAGAAAGCTCTTCTCGATGATGAATTAAAGGAGGCAGCTGGGGTGAACAGGAGGGAACCAGCTGAAGTACAGGGAAGACAAAAAAAGTCTGCTAAATACACAAATACCTGGACCATGAGAATGTCACCAGGCTGACTGAATTATGACCAAATGCTTCAGTGACAAGAGAGAATTTCCTTAACCAAAGAGTCTCACATCAGATGCTTATACATCTGACAAGATAAAATTGCTCCCCATACACACATATCCCATGCCACATGGTTTCCGCAACTTCAGAAGGACATCTTTATTCAAGGAGTGGAGAGGAACTAAATGATGGATGTTTGACCTTGCCTCTCTCCCAACCTACAGGCAAAGACCTGCCCCATTCCCATTCAAATGTATAGGAAAGCAATATTCAGAAATCTTGGTTTAGAAAGACATCCAAGCTTTGATGGAGACTCTCTGGGATACATAGAGTTTTATATAGAATATGGCTCACTTTGAAAATGGAGGAAAAAGCTGTCCTGCTTTAAGGAATCTTCTTGTTAAAAGCAAAATGACTTTTAAAGCATCGGCTTCTTTTTTTATTCAGAATCATGTCAAGCGGATTAAACAAATAGAAGAGAGATGCTGTGCATATGTGGTCTGATGTTCTTTATCTAAATCAAAATCTAGAGGGCCCAGATTTTCAAAATCAAAATCTAGAGGGCCCAGGTACAAGGTCCATACTTGATTCTGCTAATTTGCAGGGATTGAGGACTGGCAAATAAATACCCAGATCTTGCAAACTAGCCAATGGATACCCCTTCTCACACTGACTAAATGCAAAAAAAAAAAAAAAAACCACCCAGAAAATAAACCTTTGTTTTACATTATTTAGATGTCCAGAAAGAAAACAAATATCAAGTCTCTTAGTTTAGATTTACTAGACACTGAACAGCATAAATTAACATTAGCCAGATTGTTATTTTTGTCTTAAACAAGACAAAGGAGGGGGAAAATAACAAAAGAATACACTGGATGCAAAATAAGAAACAAAGCACAATACTTGCATAAGATAAACAAAATATTTCAAAGACTAGTCTTTGATTATGTGTTATATGCATTTTCTACTATAACACTTTTTACCCAGGTGTCATTTTATACATGATCTGGGCTTCACTTACTGTTAGATGCTGAAACAGCCATGCCCTCATGATATTTGTAGCTACTTTGGGAAAGATGCCGCGCTTTTTATGTCGCTTTTTGTCCTTATCTGGATCATCATCATCACCTGTGCTGGGAGACGCTACACTGTTGTCCAAGCCGTCACCTGTAAATATAATGAATCAAATGTTTCACCTTAGCTATTTTGAGATTCTATGACTAAAAACTAATTTGGGTAGGTACTCACATATCCAACATATGCACTAAACACACACATGAACAATCATAAACCTAATGAAAATTCACACTGTATTTCATGAAATAATGTTAAACCTATCATGATTTTTTTTTCTCTTGTGAATTCTAAATCACAACTGCAGCACAACAGCATATATTTTCTGGTTGCAGCTCTAAAGATGCTCCTTCAAGTCCCATTTTAAGATGCTAACCATTAAAGCTGAGGTTTTCTGAATGCCAATCATGTGCTCTCTCACTGAGCTACACACCATATATCCAAACCAGATTGAATTTTTAAAGACTTTTTAAACAATGCCAAACACTTACAACTAAACTATTTGTAAATATGGAAGATATTATTTGGGACCACGTCTGGGAGATTTAAATAAGGTGAATCACCATTACAAATTCAATATTTTCACTTTCTAATGAAAAGTTACATAATATCATCCTCTTACATTAAGATTAGAATATAATTATTCTTTAGATTTTTCCATTTGTTCAAATGTTGTTATACATTCTCTGCTTCTCATTAAACAGGTTCAAATTGCATTAAAATGTACATATCTTTTAGGGGGGGAAATCCTTAGGAAGGTGTACTTAAGATAAAACCATATATAAATATTTATTTGAGGAGAAAAAATAGCCACTCATATTTAAATAAAACTTTTGTTATGCTTTTTTTTCAAATTATCATATAAAAACAAAAATAGAGTCAAACTAAATTATGAATGGGCACATGTAAATCCAGGGTAGCCCAGAAATAGAATGATTCATTCAACTCTTATCATTGTTACACCATCTACAATCACTGAATATCCATCAAGAGCCTGCCTTTCTGAATTTTATTAGTGAAGTTCAAACTCAAATTTATAGAAACCACTTATTTATGCTGTAATTTTAGCTTATTTTTCATACTGCAAAAAACACAGCAGGAAGGCCAGCAGTTAAAACCTGAAAAGCATTTTTCAGAATAGCTTAGAATAATTACTTATATTTCAATTTCATTTTTTTCATATAGACAAGATGTCAAATTGGAGTTCCCACTGTCACAATCTTTATAAACATTCATGTTTTGATCTGATTTAGGCAACTACTATAAAAAAAAAAGAAACACTTAGAAAGTCTTTGTTTTAAACAGGCATTTTAATTCTTCAAAATAATGATTGAGCATGCAATCTTGTAAGAATCCAATCTTTAAAAAATGAGTGTGACTATCTTCATAGAAAGCTCTTTGCTTCATGAAAGTTCAACTGAGGCATTCATATTTCTAAAAAGGAACCCTCATAGTAATACTTTAGATGTCTTAGGCTGATAAAAGTCTTTGAAAGGTTTTATTCAGAGAAGCAATTCCCCATATAAAGTAATGATTCATAAAATAAACATAAGCAAACAACGGCATTTAAAATTTCCCTGTACTAATCCACATTCTCTACTCTGATGGGCAATTAAAGAGAGGCAAGGAAAGGAGAAACATATCAGGTTAATGGTTAAAAGTAAAAGGGCTTCTAATGTGATGACATCCTATTGCTTATTCTTTTTTTAAATATAGTTTCAGCTCCCTTACCAGCCATCCACCCCCCCCCACCCCCCCTGGCTTAAAATTATTTTAGCAAGCCATGCCTTGTGCCTGGATAGAAGAGAATTCATTGATAATTTATGGAAATATCTACTATAATTCAATGGAGATTTTTTTTCCAGCTTTGTGCATCAATAGATAATCAAGGCCTCAAAGCAGCCTTAGCTTAGCATTACCTCAGGCCAAAGAATTCCTGAAAGCATGCCTTCAGGGCACCTGAATTATAGACTCCATTAGGAGGGGGGAGGCTTTCTGCATTCCATGAAGAACACTCCCCCAGAACCTTTCCTGTTTATTTCTGCTGTATGAAAGCAGAAACATTAGGAACAGAAACCACCATCGTCACCCCTTTTTGAAAGGGGAGGCTTATGGAGATACAATGGAAAAACCTTTCAAGCAAGACCCAGATCACCTCCCGTCAGTCCCAGGCAGTGACCTATCCCAAATAAAAGATTTCTGTTACATCATTAGCTCAAGCCAAAAACAGCCTTGGCTTAATGCACAGTTTGTTCTTCCTACTGTTTTTAGGCAAATACAGCTACTTTACTCCCATCTGGGAGGGAAATTACACTGCTGGGCTGTAATCTAAGACAAGGTTTTCATTGGAAGCAAATGCTTTCAATCCCATGTAAAATACTTGTGCACGCTCAGAGAAGCTTAAAGCAATAAACTCCAGCCCAGTCCAACAGAAGATAAAAGAAGGATAAGAGGGGGGAAAAGTAAATTAATGAAACAAGGTCCTTTAGAATAAATTACTTCTATATATTTTAATGCAATTGTTTCTGGAGGGGGGGGAGGATTCAGAAACTTGATTCTTTGTAAAGGAAAAATCTCAGCTAAAAGTCTAAACAGCATGTCCATTCACTCTGCAATTCAATACTGTCACCTCTATAAGGTCTCTTGAGAATACTTTTCCTCTTCTGCTTTCTCTACCCTACTTTTTTTTTTTTTAAAAAGGACTCGAAGACTGACTGACTAACTAACCACATGGTAGCAACTATGAACCACGTTTGTGAAATGTCAGCAGTGACTTCATGCTTGAAGTTGACTTCTCCCACTGCCAATGAAGGCAAGCTGAAAAGGTGGAAATAATCATAAAAATGATGCTAGTCCATAAACAAGCTTACAGCCTCATTAGTATAGCAGTAGATTCCACTGGGTGATTTATACTCGTTTTGCTGATGCCATGAGGAAATGCCATAGGGCAACTTCAGCCAACTCCTAATGGTTTCTGACAGCTTCTTAGCAACTAGTGCAAGCAACGCTGTGGCGTTTGCTAGTAAGAGAAACTGAAAATGTCATATTATCTGTCCATGTGCCACAATGTCCATGTGGCAATTAACTAGTAGTCCAGTGACTGAGGGGCCAGAGGCTTTTAAAAATGCCCCTTGGCTATATAAGGGCATTGCTTGAATTTGTGTTGCACATATATGCAAGTTTCTAATGCAAAAGTCTGGGTGTCACTGGCATCTTTCTCATGGCCATTGATGAGTTGGCCTGCACAATATGCTCTTGGAGGGGCATATTTTGGGAAGGGGAAGGGAAATTCATTTCCTTTCTTCTTTCAACACTAATGATATTATCAGAGTACTTTAGCCATTAAAAAGTACCTTGATAAGCCTTGCTTGTAAATAAACTTTTCTTGCAAAATACCTGGATCCCCGCTTTTGAACAATGAGTGGATGACAAAAAGAGCTAGTTCTTTTTCTCCTTTTTCACAAATTAGTCTAAAGAGGATTTGAGATCACTGAAGCAGACTCATTGCCTGTGAAATTGCTAGAAGCATAAGAACTCAGCATAGCAAGTAGAAGACACTATTTAAGCAAAACAAAACAATATAAAACACATACATCACAAATCTTACAACAACTAAAATGACATCTATGGCTCTACAGTGCAGTTTTTCAGATCTCGAAACAATGCAACATATGTTAAAACTTTTAAACACTTTTAGTGTGACCTTTTGATCTTTCAAATAATATTTAAGTATTATTTTTAAAATACTTTGCAGGTTGCGGTTTCGTGAAAGGGGACAACTAACAAAGATATTTGTACAACAATCTGCCCACATACAATTCCTCACAAATTTGGGGCCTAACCCACAGAGCAGGGCAGATGACCTGTGACAACTCACAGATTGTCCTGAGGCTCAGATTTCAAACGCACTTACCTCAAACAACTCAGAGTTGCCTATTTAAGCATACCCCAGCATTTAGGCTGTGCTATCTTGTTTCTTTCAAGACAGGATAAAGAAGCATTTATTGTATTCAGGCCATTCAGTGACTCAGACTGGCCATGTCAGCAGGGGTTCCTCTCATTCAGGTCAAATCTCTACCCTTTCTCTTCCTAAAAGTTCCCCTTTGGTTCTCTTGATTGTCCCTTTTTACTTCCCCTCCCTCCCAAGAAAGTTACACACAGAGAATGTATAGGAAAAAATCCTAGAATTCCAACCTTCAGCAACATTACATTGAATGAGCTAAGGCTCGCAATGAATGCCAAAAATAACAAAAAAGTTCTTTGACTTTTCTCTTGTTCCTTATGTACCCCAAAAAAGGTTCTTTGGGTATGAGAAGAACAAAAGTCAAGGAAACCATCCATTGGTTGGAGAAGATGGCATGTTGGGCAGAGAGAACGGGAAGAATACTAAATTCCTATTTTGCATCTGCTTTTTACAAAAGAAAAAAAAATGTCAGGAGCTATACCATATGGGAGCAAAAGAAAAATGCAGATTAAAATAGTCAAGGAAGTGAAAAGAAAATACCTAGTTGTTTTGCGTAAATTCAAGTCAGACAGGTTATATTTAAGGGTACTAAAGCAACAAGTAGATGTGATCTCAGAACCATTGAGTGTAATAATTGAGAAGTTATTAGTAGAAGTTAGCATAAGTTCATTAAAAATTGTTTGTGCTAGACAAATCTTACTACATTTTTTTTTGACAAGTGATTAGTTTAGTAAACAAGGGAATGCTGTGGATATAGTACATGTAAACCTGAGTTATGCTATCTGGTATAGCTAATCACAGGCTCCTTCTTGATGAAATGGAACAGTTTGGGATGAGGGAGTCCTATTGTAAAGAGATGAATTCAGTTCTGAAGAAGCATCCCAACACATGGTCCTTAATGGATCCATCTTTACACAGAGGGAGGTACCTCAGGGCTTTGTCCTGAGTCCAGTGTTCTTCAGTGTTGACATAATGCTTAAAGTCTATTAATTTCAAAGGAACCAAAATTATTATAAATAACTTAGCTTCATAGATAAGGAGAGAGAGGGACTCAGAATTAACATATATATTGATAGACTTAAACATTTATTTATGGGATTGCTAAAACTCTAGAAGAGAGAAATAGTGCTCCAGATCACCTTGACAAGAGAGAAAAAATTGTCTGAAAGTAACAAAGATCTCTGAGATCCCTTCCAACCTAAGATTTTACAAATAATTACCAGCTACAATAATAAGTTGACAAAATAGCAGAAGCATCAACAAATCTTTTGAGAGTTTTCTATATGCCTTGAAACTGTGGACACAAAGTTTGGCTTTTCTTAATTCCCATGAGTAAAATTGAAACGTTAACTACTACGTGTTTAGAATATTCGGTTTTAAGAAAATCCACATTTTGCACAAATGTTAGCATCCTTTGTAACATTATTATTCTTTAGAACAGACATCATAAGTGATTAGGCTCAAAATTTAGACTAAGAAAAACACTGACAATTTAAAGAGACCCCTGCTGGCCCAAATTCCCAGTTTAAGAGTTTATCTCCATTTCACACATTTCAACAATAATAACAAAATTCCAAATTCTCAATTGTTTTATAACTGTGATATAACTAATGGGTAAAAATCAAATGGTAGGATATAATTTTTTTATACTATATGAAATAGGGTAACATAAGGAGATATTAAACTTCTAGGTATCTCCACTGGTCTGTAATCATTTCTGATATTACCATAAAGATATGAAGAACAGACATCAGATTAATAATTAAGTAAAAGACTCTAAAGAATCCTGCAATGGTAGTCAAAGAGAAAAAGAAGTAAAAATAATAATACAGTATTGTCCTGTGGTGTAATGTGTGTGTCTCTGTGTTGCATTTGTATTATATCACATTATGCAGATTGTGTGTATATGTGTGTATATGTATGTATATGTAACATTATATACACACCACAGAGAGAGAGAGAGAGAGAATATATACTACACCTGACTCTAGATGAACGGCTATGAGAAAGTTTAGAGTTCATATTGTGCTGAAATAATTTGCTAATTTCCCCAAAGTTTCTTTCCTCCTGAAAAAGAGGTTTCTGGTTTTTTTTATGTTCTATTTTTGACTTTTTTTTCCTGAAAGATAATAGAAAATCGCTCTCTTTCTCTCCCCCCCTCTCTCTCTCTGTCTGTTTGTGTGTTCTTTTACACATTCCTCCACCACTCTGTGGCCTTCCCCAGTTATCTATACTTCCTGATCTAAAAATTCCCACAGAGGAATTCCCCCAAGTTTACTTTCCTGAAATTAAGTGAAATGTAGAAAGTCAGAGAGAGTGCTGACTTCTGGAGAAGTTACTATAGACAGGAAGGTAGAATATTCATATTGGCCACTGCATAATTCAAGGAAGTATAAGCACTCCACCCCTTACCAATGAGAATTCATTTATTCTACTTGTTTTTCAGGGGTGGGTTCTACTTACCTTTGCTACTATTTCTGTAGGTGCATGCGCTTTGCATGTGGTTGGAGTGCGCAGAGCGCACGCTCGTCACGCACACGTGCTTTGCGCGCACGCGTGCCAAATGGGTGCTCCTGTGCATGCGCAGAAGCTTTTTTAAGCAAAAAAGCTCAAAAAGCTTCCTGTGCATGCACACAAGCACGCTCCACGCACGGCACGCAGGGACAGGTAAGTACGGGCATGCGGGGGGGCTTCGGTCCGGGACTGTTAGAACCGGTTCAGTGACATCATAGCGTCACTGCTACCTATTCTACAGAACCGGACCAAACCAGGAGCAACCCACCACTGCTTGTTTTCCTTCAAAGAATATTGAAAACACTTCTCCATTCAGTTTAATGATAATGGTTGGATTCAAGACAGGATATTTTTTTGGAATAGCATTATCCTTTAGGCATGTTACTGCTACCAATATTTGAACAGAAAAATAATATTTCAAGGGTAGCTTTATTTCCAAATGTGTATTTCTTAAAAAGAATAAGACAGCAAAAGGTGAAGGTCAGCAAAGAAAAATGCACACCATACAGATAGCTCCTTAAAACCTTTCTTTCCCAGTGATTGTTCCAAACCACAAACATCATCTAATTGTCACCACATCATGCCAATCTAAAAAAAGCAGGTACTCACATTTCTCGTTTTTTAAAAATACTAAATTCCAATAAGCCTTGCTCACCAAGTGCCCATTTAGAACATTTAAAATGTCTCCTTCAAGTGGATTATGTGTGATAAATTAAAGCTATTTAGAAAAAAAAGATTGGACAAAGCACTGGAATTTACTGTGCTAAGGAACAGATAGTGCATAAGCCTGCATTCCAAGCTCCAACTTGTAACAATCCATTTAGATAAGAATCTATCTCCACTACTTTATTTTTTTTTCCAGGAAGTGCATGTGAAGAAATGTACCAAACATCATTAGAATAACAGAAAGCTTTAAAATGTGCCTTTGCTTGTAATACACCATTATTATTGAGGTCTGCCAAATTAAGCACCTTCTGGTTAAGCTTCTTCTCCCTTTCTCCCTCTAACTCAGCTTCTCTCCATTTTTCACAATAGAAGTTATTTTAGTCATTTAAAAGAAGACATTTTAGAAGCACATTTTTGTTCTTAAGAAGCTAATACAATAAAAATATCTAGTCTGACCACAGACTGTTGGATTTCAGATGGCATGTTGTGCTCAGTTGCAGTTAAATAGTAAAAACTATACATCCTACCTCAGTGTATGATCCTTTAAGATAATGCATTTTTGTATTTTATTTTATTGTGCATAAATTAAGATTTTAAAAATATATTATCTTTCCTCAAATATCCTTTTTTAATAAATAATTTAATGTAGTACATTGTCTCTTCTAAAATTTTAGTTTTATTTCAGAGCTTTTATATTCGGAACTAATTTGGGATATGGATTTCTACACTTGTCAATCAAACTTATGAGTTAACATGTGAATCTTTAAATTATCTGCCCCTAAACCCATCTTCAAACATTTCTTTCTTTTGCACATTAAACAAAATTTTTATCTTGGCAACCTTTCTCAATTTTAAACATTTAGACACAGTAAACTAAGGATCATATGATCAAAGTCAATTCATAAAAAAACCTAATTATTCAGATTTATCATTGAACAAAATTTCTGGGCTTTCATTTCCAAAACTGCAGATACATATTTCATGTCTGGATTAAAATATTCACAGAAACAAATCCATATGAGTTCAACGGAAGTTTTACTGCCAATTAAATGTAGATAGAATTAAAGCATCAGAAAGTGAACACTAAGCTGTTTTAAAAATATAACTAGCAGTTGGATACTTGAACCAACTTCAAGAAGAGCTTCATGCTTGAGCATGTAAAGATTTCCACATGGTGCTTGATCTATGAATATTCATTCATATGGACAAATTGCAGTTACTGTGACACACTTGCACATTAAAAATATGCTACATATATGTGTAAATAAATGACTGAGATTTGAGGTAGCAATAGTCTATTTGGTACCTTTAAAGGAAAAAGAGTTTCAGCAGTGCTTGAGCAGTACATAAGGAACTTTATCTAGCTCAGAAAATAGAGTCAGACCCATCTAATACTTAGAAAAGGACACATACACACGCGCACACACCAAGAAATTCTATGACTATAAGGTATATTGGGACATTGGAATACATTTCAGAAGAAGGCAATGGCAACCACTTTTATACTTCTGTCATGGACACTACATAGAAACTTTTTTAATTGATGTGATGGAGCCCAAATATGCAAAGTGTTCATCTTCTATATATTAATTAAAGGAAATGGCCAGCTATTATTTAGGGGGCATTATTCAATAGTTGAGCTCAAAGACAATTTTTAAACTCATCTCAAGCTTTTCAATGTCAAACAATAAGATCAACAAATGCAAGTATAACTGAACAACACACTTGTCCTCTAAAAGGTTTTAGGTGAAAGAGGCCATGCCCATTACATGTGGTTGGGCCTGTAGCCCAGAGGTCCACAATCCCCAGTCCGTGTGGACCAGCATCGGTCCATGGCATGCCAGAAATTGGGCAGCACATACAAGCTAAGCCCCATTTGTGGGATGCAGACAGCACATGAAACCACGCCTCCTCCAGTCCATGGAAAAACCCCTCTCCATGGAACCGGTCTCTGGTGCCCAAAAGGTTGGGGGAGCTGCTGTAGCCTTTGCATGGATTAAATGCCTAGCTTTGGCTTAACATCTGAAAGGGCTTTAAATCAACTGTTCAAAAAGAAACTTACAAAAGATGTGTTGGGGAGGATCTGGTCTATATTGAGACTGCATCTGACTTATAGATAATCAAGTATGGAGGAAATATCATTTGTATTAAAGTAATAAAGCATTATAAAAGAAAAGGATTAATGAAAAAATTAATAAAAATGTATGCTTGGGAGATAATTTCTTTTGCACTGCTGAATGCATTTTGATAGACTCCTATAGTCTATGGGTATCATAGGGGTATCAAACTGAATTTCATTGAGGGCTGCTTCAGGGTTGTGTTTGACCTCGGGAAACCAGCGGGGCATGGCCAGGGGGCATGGCCAGCTCGATGTCACTCATCAAGGCTGTTTTTGGCCACAACAGCCCTCCAGGGCTCCATTTTCAGCCACGACAGCCTCCTGCAGCCCTCTGCCAGTGAAAACAGAACTTGGGAAGGCCACACAACTAATAAAAGCAAAAGCTGATAATAACCAAAATAATAATTGCACTTTTACCAGTGTAGTCTTTCATATAAGTTTGACATACAGTATATGTCAAACTCGCTTAGTTGATAAAAGGATGCAAAATTAGAATAATTTCTAGCAACAATTTATGTTTTTAAAATGATAAACATCTGTAAGTGAAAAGTGAAACAACTATAATCAGTATCTTAATGAAGATGGGAAATTGCTTGTCTTTCATATATTACTGGACTACAGTTGCCATAATCACTGATCACTGTTGTTTACAATGAGAGGAATAAATGTTCCATGACATCTGGAAACCACAGATTACTGCTCTTTCTCTAAACACTACTGTTTTACCTAATGCTTCTCAATAAATTACTAAATCTATATATAGAAATGAAAATCAGCCTTAAATAAAAATATATTGTAGGTTTTGTCAATTTTCATAAATTCTGCACATTTACAGCTAATCAGAGTATTTTAAAATGAATGTGAAAAGTTTAACACAGCTTTAACACACTTTAAGTAAGAGCAACAAGCTAGTACAGATTTGGAAGTCATAAAATGATTTGAAAAGTAATAAAATATTTGTAATAATTAATGTAATATGAAGCTAACAAGCTATTTCTTTTACCAAAAGATACTTAAAAGCATATTTACAGTGCATGATAAAAGTCTGACACAATGTTTTAATCTGCTATTGGGGGCGGGAACTATTGTTACCTACTTTTATGGCAACCTACACACAACACATGCTGAGTGGACTAATTTAAAAGAGCAATACACAAGTTAAACCACAAAATTGGTTTAAACATAAAGCTTGACTCTTGGAACAGACCTATGTTTTCAACGATATCATGTAGGAACAAGACAGGTTTTTCATTATGCAACACAATAACAGCTCATCAAAACACACAACTGAGTAATACTAAACTCAAAATCTCCACTGAAAAAAAATTAAGTAATGCTTTTGTTTAAAAGTAAATGTGCTTTGAAAAGAATGTAGTCCTCAATTCAAGAGCATACTGTGTTTCCCCGAAAATATGACTTACCCTGAAAGTAAATCCTAGCTTGATTTTTACACCCAATATAAGCCCTACCCTCAAAATAAGCCCTAATTAAGACCCCACCCACTCCAGGGTACATGGGTAAAAATTAAGCTAAGGTGGGTATGGGGGGGTGGAGCTGCCCTACTACTTACCTTTTGACAGTTGCAGCCAGACCTTGCACACCCCGACACCTGCCTTGCTGGCCCATTTCTTCTGAAGCCAACAAGGCTTTGCTAAAGGCCTCTGCCGCTGATAACAGAGCTCCAGATTGATCCAGAGCTCTGTTATCAGCTGCAGAGGGCTTCAGCAAAGCCTTAAAAGCCTTGCCGGCTGCAAAAGAAGTTCCCAAAGGCCTCTGACAACGAAAAGGAGGCTGGGGGATGATGCACACAAATGAGGGGAGTCAAAGAATGACATCCCTCCTGAAAATAAGACCTTAAGGTGCCTTTTCTTGGTGGCAAAAAAAATATAAGACAGGGTCTTATTTTGGGGGAAACCCGGGTATAAACCAATTCACTGACCCCATAATTTGAATGCATTACACATTTCTCTGTGACACTTTGACAAAGAGTTGACATCTGGAAAAATATTAGGGTTGCTCATTTTTTTAAACAATAAGTATGATCTCTTAAAGAGAACAGAAGAAATTCACATATATATCCCAATATCTTGATTAGGTTTGATAGATTAATAAAGACACAAAGCTGGAATTAATGGAAAGACCCTTAACTATTACAAACCAGATAACATGGCTCTTCTAAGGAGTATAAATCCTTCTATTCCCCATCATCCAGTCAGAGCTGAAGAAGCTTCTTGGATGAGAAGTGAAACATCTTCAAAGAAAAATGAGAAAGTCCAGTTGCCTCTTGAAAAAGCACCTCTGGGACAACCATGACCTGGATGACTGAGAATCTCCATAGATATATAGCTCTTCTAAGGAATGTTTGTGTGTGAAAAGTTTTTAGCAAGTCAACTATAACTACTGTATTTTTCGGAGTATAAGACACAGCTTTCCTCCCCCAAAAGGGGATGAAAAGTTGGGTGTGTCTTATACACCGAATGTAGCCTATGCCCACCCACTGGCCCTCACCCTTTGGCCTCTGCCTCCCAGCAATTTACCTCCTTGCAGCAAGCAACAAGAAGAAACAGCCTGTTTCAGCACAATCTAATTAGCACAAGTTGATTGTTGGTTGGATCAGCCTCCCAACCCTCAGCTGTTTCAGGCTGCAGTGATTGCCGCCTCTGCTGCTTGCTGCAAGGAGGGAGGTTTTTTTTTTCTTGTGCTAATCAAGCTATGCTGAAAACAAAAATGAAAGTAAAGCAGGCTGTTTGCTGTTTGCTGCA